>JALIZH010001345.1:0-65337 GCA_030522465.1 Rhipicephalus appendiculatus
CATTTACATCTCCAGTGTGACAGGGGTATAAGTCTCACGCGTAATTGGCGCGATGGAATGAACATTGCTGGCTGCGCCGACGCCGCCGTCGAAACTGATTTGCCTTAATCAAACGTGGAACGCAGATTGCTATTCTAGTGCATACCTCAAAGAAAAAAACCGGCAGATCCCACGCACTGTGGGAATCGATATAATGCGAAGCAGCCAGCAAGGAGCAAATCATGCTGTACATAATATGCATGTCATTATTTAGATGTTAGGACGTGTCATTTCTGTTCGTCATACAGTCACGTCGCGCAATACACATTTTGGCGTATATCAAGCTAGCGAACTGGACGCAAGCGCAGCATGAGCGTGGCGTGTAAATGGCATTGTAGATGACATGCATGCCAAGATTCTCATGTTACCACCTGCCACTTATGTTCGCTTAATTTTCTACCTCGAATCGCAGCGAGACGCGAGACGAACCTGCCTACGTTTCGCATGCGTTCGTATTCTCGCGCTCTGCTCATCGTGCAGACGCCATCCGCGTTCCAGCGTTTAAATTGACGGACATTTTGTCAATTCCCAAGTGTGTTCCTCGAACGCCTGTTCCCACACATATGGGGTCGGTAAGAATGAAACGTGATGCGCGCGTCTCCTTCCTTGCATAATGAGAGACTGGGTCCAGCGACGCTACGCAAGCAAAGCGCGAGCGCTGTAGAGTCCAACGCGACCGGCATCCATTTGAGCACCCCGGTGCCCGCTTGGCACCGTGCAAGGGCACTGCTGGAGGGACGGGCGGACGACCGGACCGGCGGACTTGAGCATGAGACATTAAATGCTTTCGCCTTAAAAAATTTCGTGTATATCAGGCTGGCAAAACGGCCACGGGAGTAGCATGAGCGTGGCATGCAAGTCATGTTGCACATGACATGTCGTGGTTTCCATATTACCACTTGTCATTTATGCTCGTCATGCAGTCACATCTCTCAATACCAAATTTGGTGTATATCAAGCTAGCTAAACGGCCCCGAGACGGTCATGAGCATGGCATGCAAGTCATGTTGCACATGACATGTCATGATTTCCACATGACCACTTGTCATTTATGCTCGTCATACAGTCACGTCACTCAATACGAAATTTGGTGTATCACAAGCTAGCGAAACGGCCACGGGCGTACCATGAGCGTGGCATGCAAGTCATGTTGCACATGCCATGTCATGGTTTCCATATTACCACTTGTTATATATGCTCGTCATACAGTCACGTCACTCAATACCAAATTTGGTGTATATCAAGCAAGCGAAACGGCCCCGAGAGTGTCATGAGCGTGGCATGCAAGTCATGTTGCACATGACATGTCATGATTCCCATATTACCATTTGTCATTTATGCTCGTCATACAGTCACGTCACTCAATACGAAATTTGGTGTATATCAAGCTAGCGAAACGGCCGTCAGCGCGCCATGAGCGTGGCATGTAAATCAGGTTGTACATGATATGCAGGTCATGATTTTCATATTACCACCTATAATTTATGTTTGTCATGGAGAAATGTCTCATCGTACCAATTTTTGGATATATCAAATTAAGAAAACGGCCTCAGGAGCATTATGGCCATGGCATGTAAATCATACTTTTCATGACAAGTTAGTCATGATTTTCATGATATGAACAGTCATTCACGTTTGTCATACAGTCATGTTATGTCATACCAAATTTGGTATAAATCCCATTAACGATATGGCCAGGAGAGCACAAAGTCGTAGGTGGCTAGATAGATAGATAGATACGCTCAAAGTCGCCGAAGTTCGCTAAGAAATGCTTCGCATTTAAAAGTCACAGTTTATTTCGCCGCAAGAGCGAAAGAACTTGAACTCAAAAGCTCGGCGTGGCAGTTCAGTATTCTACCACAAAGCCACCGTGCCTGGGCTCGGAACTCCTTCGCAAGCAAACAAATAAAAAATGTCATACAAGTGTCATTTCGTGCAAGGAATCACGTCAACAGATTTAATATAGTGCGGTAGAACAGTGAAGTAACACCAGACGTCATGCTATACGAAGTTGCATAACGTTTGGGTGGCTTAAAGCTTAGCACCTATTACGAAGGGCTCAGCCATAATTCTTCAATATCATCAGCAACAGCGTCCACAAAGTGCACATAATTCCACAGTAGCGTAGTGGTTCTTCGTTTCTCTGCAGAATCATGATTAATAGCTTAGTTGATACTTCCGCACTTTACAATATTATTGTTGCGGAACGCCGGCCTTCGATAAGTATGGCGCCGCCAGAAAGACCGAGGTACAAATTTGTACCTCTTCTTCCTTGAAATGGTCACCATGTCTTTGGTCGAACCACAAGAACCGGAACAGGTCACGGTCCTCTTTACGTATTTCAACTTGCAGGAATGCCTTCTCGATGACGGCTGTCATGGGCACTCGGTACAATCTGAAACGGATGATAACCTGCAGCAGGTCTGGGTTTAGGTTCGGTCCAGTTTCCAGGCAACTGTTCAGAGACCTCTCTCCTTTGGCGTGAGAGGACGCATCAAAGACCACGCGGAGCTTGGTCGTGAGGGGAGTCTTCTCGAATGACCTCTCTGTGTGGCATGTAGTACGCAGGGCCATCCATTGATCTCTTGTCAAGTACAACTTAGCGTGTCCGGAAACGATGTACTGACGAATCGCTGTATCGTATCTTTCCAGCAGTCCTTCGGGCTTTGAGATACGCTTAACAAGATTGCGTAAACGATTGAAGGCGATTTTATAGTTGTCGTGCAACATCTCGATGTCAGGGTCTTTGCGTGGAACGGCTACTTGGTATCGTTTCCCATTCTTGAGAATTCTGCTCTGAAAGACCGACAATGTGTTTGCGTGGCCGTCAGTTGCTTCCTTTGGCACTGTCCCCATCGCATCCAACGTCCAAAACGACTCCAGTATACATTTCTCTAATCCTCCCGTTTCTCTCGCTTGCACGCGCAGGACGCAAATCATCGCTTCGGATGCTCCTTCGATGAAGCTAGTTTTCGTGACAGGTCCTTGTAGCGTCCAGCCGAGAGTGGTCTTGACTGCGACCAATCCTTGTACTTCAGTGCTGCGTATTATTTCGCCGCTAACAATCTTCCATAGCTGATCGGTTCCTATAAGCAGGCTAATGCCTTTCTTGCCACAACCTCGAGGCACAGTTCGGTCTTCTGCCAGTCGGTAACTTTCGATTTCGCTGCGAAGGAGGATTCCATGGCTGTGGCAGGGATGTCGTTGCAAATTACCGGCATGGATATGGCTTCGCTGATGTGTTCGTTGTCATTCGACGTCATTTCCGTAGCGGATTTACGTCAAGTTTTGGTGGACCCCGACATCAAATACTTTCTTGTTAAAAAAGATAGTTTTTAGATGCGAAGCATGTTATGCTCGGGGCTCTGTCCGTCCCTCCCGCGCCCCGCGTCCCCCGTTCCCCGTCCCCCGTCCCCCGTCCCGCGTCCGGCCACTTTCATGAAGTAGGGAAGTACCCATTATTCGAACCAGAACACTGTAGTAATATGAAGGCCGTCAACCACTATCACAGTCATCAGACTCATGGCCGAGAGCACACAGGCTGCTTAGCAATGGCTAGGCAGGTGGTGTCTGTCGCCCAGGTTGACCCCATTCCTTGATCTTGCTTGCATGTGTTTGGAGGGGGCTTAGTCCGTCCCTCATTCCCGCGTCCCACACCACCACAGCGCATGCGCGTCCCCTCCCCCTCTCTCTCCTACGCTCACCCCCTTTCTCTACTCTAGGAATCCTTTACTCTATGGAGCGGCCCTCGCGTCCCACACCCCCCTACAGCGCATGCGCGTCCCCTCCCCTATCATCTCCTATGCAGCGGCTCCCGCGTCCCACAGCGCATGCGCGTCCCCCTGCCCCCTCTACTCTACGGAGCGGCTGCCGCGTCTCACACCCCCACAGCGCATGCACGTCCCCCTCTCTCTCCTCTCCTACGGTCCCCCCCGTCCTGTCCTCTAGGAATCCTCTACGGAGCGGCGCGCACGACAGGTGGTGTGACAGCTGCATACTCCGCTGGGGGGCGCCACGGTAGTTCCGCGGTATGAAAATGACGGAGCGCGCGCGCCTCATTCTCTCTCCTGTGCAGCGCCGCGATGAGCGCCCGGACCACTGCCGTGAAATGAGAGCAGCGACGTTCCTCCCGCTGAAGCTGATTATCTCCCCGCTGCTTCGCATCCACACATGGTTCCCTTTAGCTGGAGATGGGGAAGTTTTAGATGCGAAGCATCTTATGCTCGGGGCTCTGTCCGTGCGCCGTCCCGCGTCCCGCGTACGGCCACTTTCATGAAGTAGGCAAGCACCCATTATGCGAACCAGAACACTGTAGTAATATGAAGGCCGTCAACCCTACTACAATCATCAGAGTCATGGCCGAGAGGCACAGAGAGAGGCTGCCTAGTAATGGCTAGGCAGGTGGTGTCCGTCGCCCAGGTTGACCCCCATTCCTTGAGTCATGGCCGAGATCACAGAGAGGCTGCTTAGCAATGGCTAGGCAGGTGGTGTCTGTCGCCCAGGTTGACCCCATTCCTTGATCTTGCTTGCATGTGTTTGGAAGGGGCTTAGTCCGTCCCTCCTTCCCCGCGTCCCACAGCGCATGCGCGTCCCTCCCCCTTTCTCTCCTACGCTCACCCCCTTTATCTCCTATAGGAATCCTCTACTCTAGGAAGCGTACCACACCCCCCCACCAGCGCATGCGCGACCCCTCCCCGATCCTCTCCTACGCTCACCCTCCTTTCTCTCCTCTAGGAATCATCTAATCTACGGAGCGGCGCCCGCGTCCCACAGCCCATGCGCGTCCTCTCCCCCTCTCTCCTCTAGGAATCCTCTACTCTACGGAGCGGCTCCGGCGTCCCTCATCCCCACAGCGCATGCACGTCCTTTTCCCCTATCTCCTTTAGGAATCCTCTACTCAACGGAGTGGCTCCCGCGTCCCACACCCCCACAGCGCATGCACGTCCCCTTCCCCCTCTCTCTCCCCTCTCCTACGCCCCCCCCCCCCGTCCTTTCCTCTAGGAATTCTGTACGGAGCGGCGCTCACGACAGGTGGTGTGACAGCTGCATACTCCGCTGGGGGGCGCCACGGTAGTTCCGCGGTATGAAAATGACGGAGCGCGCGCACCTCATTCTCTCTTGTGCAGCGCCGCGATGAGCGCTCGGACCGCTGCCGTGAAATGAGAGCGCCGACGTTCCTCCCGCTCAAGCTAATTATCTCCCCCGCTGCTTCGCATCCACACATGGTTCCCTTTAGCGGGAGATGGGGAATTTTTTTCAGATGCGAAGCATCTTATGCTTGGGGCTCTGTCCGTCCGGCGTCCCCCGTCCCACGTCCCGCGTCCCCCCGTCCCGCGTCCGGCCACTTTCATGAAGTAGGGAAGCACCCATTATGTGAACCAAAACACTTTAGTAATATGAAGGCCATCAACCACTATCACAATCAGAGTCATGGCCGAGAGCACAGAGAGGCTGCTTAGCAATGGCTAGGCAGGTGGTGTCTGTCGCCCAGGTTGACCCCATTCGTTAATCTTGCTTGCATGTGTTTGGAGGGGGATTAGTCCGTCCCTCCCTCCCGTCTCCCACACCACCACAGCGCATGCGCGTCCCCTACCCCCTCTCTCTCCTTCGCTCACCCCCTTTCTCTCCTCTAGGAATACTCTACGCAGCGGCCCCCGCGTCTCACACCCTCACAGCGCATGCGCGTCCCCCTATCATATGCTCTCCTACGCTCACCCCCTTCCTCTACTCTAAGAATCATCTACTCTACGGAGCGGCGCCCGCGTCCCACAGCGCATGCGCGTCCTCTCCCCCCTCTCTCTGATCTCCTACGGTCCCCCCCCCCCGTCCTTTCCTCTAAGAATCCTCTACGGAGCGGCGCGCACGACAGGTGGTGTGACAGCTGCATACTCCGCTGGGGGCGCCACGGTAGTTCCGCGGTATGAAAATGACGGAGCGCGCGTGCCTCATTCTCTCTCCTGTGCAGCGCCGCGATGAGCGCCCGGACCACTGCCGTGAAATGAGAGCGGCAACGTTCCTCCCGCTCAAGCTAATTATCTCCCCCGCTGCTTCGCATCCGCACATGGTTCCCTTTAGAGGGAGATGGGGAATTTTTTAGGAGCGAAGCTCCTTATGCCGTGGGTCGTGCGTCCCATGTTTGTAGTACGTAGTAGCCACCTGCGTGATGACGATGACGATTGCGATGCCATACAACACATGGCATCGCGATATGGTCTCACATGCACATCGTTTGACCACATGTAACCAACCACCATCACGTCTTTTCCGTGGATCGTGCATCCCTTGTAGTTTGTAGTACGTAGTAGCCACCTGGATAACCAGCAGTATCTCCCTGTGTGATGACGATGACGCTGCCATCACGGCACACCACATGGAATGTACCCACTACGCGTCATAACGATGACGCTGATGACGATGACGATCGCGATGCCATACAACACATGGCATCGCGATATGGTCTCACATGCATATCGTTTGACCACATGCAACCAACCACCATCACGTCTTTTATGATGTACCTCCGAGCTTCGCCCACTCATCATCATTCACTCCGCGGATATGCTGTAATTTTTTTCTCTCGTATGCTCAAAGCTGCGCTGCATGCCTCAGTATCATGTCTATTGGACTTGCAAAAGAAACATTCATTGCGCCCATGCCTCGATGCTTCCGATGGATCTAAGATTGATGACGACGGCACATGCTTGTTCAGGTTCCCGCTGCTTTTCATGAAGGAGGTCGATGGAGCACACTGCTCTCTTGTTTCGAGCTCTATCTGTGTGTACCGCAATAGCTGTTCCAGTTTCTTGCAAGGCGTCGTGGAGGCCTCCCCTGAAGCAGATGTTGATGTTTCTGTGCCTTGTACGTCATCCTGGAGGCGTCGATGGCGGTGGAAAGCCACAATTTCTTGTGGCA
This sequence comes from Rhipicephalus appendiculatus, assembly GCA_030522465.1. Classification (NCBI taxonomy): domain Eukaryota; kingdom Metazoa; phylum Arthropoda; class Arachnida; order Ixodida; family Ixodidae; genus Rhipicephalus; species Rhipicephalus appendiculatus. Next base: position 6,952 of record JALIZH010001345.1, read on the forward strand.
AGGATTGAAGCACCACGTCGTAGAGCATCGCCGAAAAACTATTAGTTGGGACGTCTAGGGCGTTGAGGCATCGGACATTCACCTGTACTGTGTCGTAGAGCCTGCTCAAGTCCGTTGTATCCGATGGAGACGTCACGTGCTTCAGTTCACGAAGTGCTCTGAAGTGCCGCTGTATAATCTTGCTCTTGTCTCGGAACCTCTGCTTCAGCAGCTGGATGGCACTCTCATAGCACGCCTCAGTCGTTTGTAGTCCGGCGATTGCAGCTGCTGCGTCACCTACCAGGTAGTTGCGGAGATAGTGAAATTTGTCCGTGGTGCTCAGAGTCGGATTCGTGAGGACGGCTCCGTTGAATTGCTCCCTGAACGACGTCCACTGGCACACGTCCCCATGAAACGGCTTGATAGTCAGCGTTGGGAGACGAGGTCCGAAGCTCTGGGATGCCGCTATCAATTGGGCAGGTGGCGTGTGGTGCGTCGTCGAAACAGAAGTTTGTCTTGTGTTACCGATGCTGAGATCTTCCAGCCGGCATCGTAGGCTCGTCAGGGTCTCAAGTGCCTGGTCTTCGTAATGCGCCGCAGACACGTACTCAGTCTCAAGTTCCTCAACAGGAATCACGTCCTCGAGTTCGGCATTAATCTTCCGAAGCTTGTCTCGGCTTGCCACGAGCTTGTCGATAACCTTGTTAATCGTGGTTCGGTCGTTGCAGTCACTTTGCAACAACGTCGTCGCCTCGTTTATCACTCTCGTTGATTGGGCGCGTCTAGCAGCACGCTTGGTTTTAAGGCGGTCCATGTTTCGTTTGGATCACGGCTTACTTGCTCGTAGGGTAGCCGGTTCCGCTCGTTGCTTCCCTGGGTGCGGTTCCGATGAGGGTCAGGTTCCTTCGGCTGCTGTTTCTAGTAGCAACTCATAGTTGCCGTCGCTCGTTGTCCAAGTCGTTGGGAGCCGCTCGTTGTCCCGGGTTTCGGCACCATATGTTGCGGAACGCCGGCCTTCGATAAGTATGGCGCCGCCAGAAAGACGGAGCCGCCAGACACACCCAACAAATGCCTTTAATGGCGACAATGGAACACTAAAATGTTTTCGATGATCATTAGTGCTGCACGCACATCTGTCTCGTTCGCTGTGGAGACAGCAGCCCACTATCACCTCTTCTTCGTCGTCTGCTGATCTCCGACAATTATGGTGATTAATGGCGTAGTGGATACCTTGGAACTCTGCTTGCAGTAGTCGCCCTAAGAGATTTCCGAACGGGTATTGGATAGGCCGGTCTTCGAGCTTTCGCTCTGAGTATGTTGGGTGTTCCTCGCAGGCCTGGCGTTTCTTTTTAAGGCGAAAGCCTTTAATGTCTCATGCTCACGTCCGTCCGTCCGTCCGTCCGTCCGTCCGGCGTCCGTCCGTCCGTCCGTCCGTCCGTCCGTCCGTCCGTCCATCCGTCCGTTCGTCCGTCCGCAAGTCCGTCCGCCCGCCCGCCCGTCCGTCCGTCCGTCCGTCCGTCCGTCCGTCCGTCCGTCCGTCGGTCCGTCTGTCCGTCTGTCTGTCTGTCTGTCTGTCTGTCTGTCCGTCTGTCCGTCCGTCCGTCCGTCCGTCCGTCCGTCCGTCCGTCTGTCCGTCCGTCTGTCCTTCCGTCCGTCCGTCCCTATCGAAAAAAACAGCGTTTCCAGTGTCTCCCAGTGCGTTTCAGCGCGCTGGGTGACACTGGAAACGCTGTACAGTGTGTCCCAGTGTCTCCCAGAGCGTTGGGAGACACTGGGACGCACTGTACAGCGTGGCCAGTGTCACCCAGTGCGCTGAAACGCACTGGGACACACTGTGCAGCGTCGCCCAGTGTCTTACAACGCGCTGGGAGGCACTGGTCACGCTGTACAGTGTCTGCCCGCACACTGGGAACACCGGCGGCACATTGGAAAAAACTGGGCGCGCTTGATGAACTTTCTATAAGACTTTATATTGAATCGCGAGATGTCAGCGTAAAATTTACAGAATATTTTCAAAATGTTCTGTCCTGTGTGCTACACATATATAGCTTTAGTTTCAGTTAGGCGACGGATGTGCTTGTAGGCTAAAGCAATCATCTGTCGAGCGCGCGTGCGCTTTCCTTGAAGTGTGCTCGAGTGTCGTCAATGTAGTTTATAAACCACATCGAAATAACTCATCATTCGCAACACAATATGGCAGTGGTATTGGTCTGATAATCAAGATCAACCTGCTCTAGCAGTCAGTCGTTCCCGCTCGTACCGCAGAAAGCCGCACGTCACCGGCAGCAGTTAGCCGCTGCAACGCCCAATCTCGGCGTTTTCAGCTTCTGATTTGTGTAATCGAAGGTGCAAATATGACCTCGCTTTGGTCAGTTATGACCGAAACTACATTTTAGTGGTTATTAGACTCTTTGTAATGGAATATATATCCAAGATCTTCAGAGCGACCATGGCTCACGAAGTGCGGCCCTAAGCCTAATGCTCATTTCGGCTAGAGTGAACTACTGCAGATCTAGTAAGCGGAACGTAAACATGGGGACAGAAAATATGTTCAAACGGGTGATGAAGAGTACAGTGTTCAGTGAGCAGTTCAGATGCACGATGTTTGCTACGTAGGTATGAATAACCGCTTAGCGAGCCAGTGCGATTGCCGCAACACATCTGCGATTACGCTCGGAAGTTTTGGAGCAAAACGTGCCAGGTAGACGTTCTGATCCAAGGCAGCCCATAACAAACAAACAATCTCCTGTCAGGTTGGCGCGAGCACGAAGAGAAGAAAATCTGCGTTTCTAAGCGAGAAAACATTGCTATTGGATACCGCAATTATCTATAACATGAATAAAAAATAACCAAACGCTTGTCTTTCGAGTGTGGCGTAGTGTCTTTTCTTTTTTGATGGTTCGCTGCAGTACATCCCATAAAAACACGGCATCCCAGCAGTTAAGAAATATGTGGTCTATCGTTTCAACTTTTCTGCATATTAAGCAGTCGGTCCCCCATGGCACAAACATGCCCTTTTCCTCCAGCCAGGGTTTGAATGGAAGTGTTCCTGTATGCAGTTGAAAAAAGAAAGTTTTCATTCCTGCAGGTACCATCATTTTCTTGACCCTTTTTAGAACATTTCTCCCTCGCCTCGCAGGATAAATGGTTCTATACAGTGGTACAGGAAGTACAACATCACAAAGGTCTTTATACAGTTTCTTCCTTGACACAGTGGAAAGATAATCCAGCGAAAAGCGAGCAGACAAAAAATTACTGGCTAAAACTACCTCTTTTAGAAAGCCATGAACGCTTCCAGGTAAATGTTTTGTCGTTACAACAATGTTAGGTAACGGTTTGCACAGGCGAAGCTGGCACACAGTGCGCAGAAAAGGATCTTGTACATTGCGTAAGAACTGAAAGCGATTGACAATCTGGCGCACAAATATGTGTGTTAATCCAAGTCCCCCCATTTTTTTACTCGTAAAAACAAATTAGTACGACTTGTCCTTTCCCATGTAGACCCCAACACGAACACTGCAAGAACACGATGAAATTTCTGGATGTTAACTCTAGAACAATGAAGAACCTGGAGCACATACCAAATATTACTAACCAAAAATAGGTTGCAGACAGTTGCTATAAAAAATATTGACCATTTCCATCCACTCCATTTGTTTGTTTTATCACGCAACTGAGCAGCCTGTTCCTGCCAGTATGGATCACTGTCCTTGTAGTGATGCAAGGGCGCTCCAAGATATTTCACGGGTTTGTCAACGAAGTGGATATTAGAAAAATTTCAGGGTGACCGGACCACTCACCATGCCAGAAACCTATACACTTTCCCCAATTCACCGAACTTCCAGATACAGAGCAGTACTGTTTAACTTTTTCCAACGCATGTGTAATACTCTCATAGTCAGTGAAAAAAAATGGCGATGTCGTCTGCATAGGCGAGAAGCCGCACTTCGACCTCATGCAGTTTAAATCCACGTATACATTCACTCTTTATAACACTGAGACAAAATGATTCAATGTATGAACAAAACAACAGTGGAGATAAGGGACATCCTTGACGCACAGATCTCTGTACACAGATGGGCACACCGAAAACCTTGTTGACAATCAATTGTGTGGAGCAATCCCGATATGCCATAGCCACGCCATTTCTTATTACGTTTCCCATATTGACATAATCTAGCAGACAGAGAAGTATTTCATGGGGGACTTTGTCAAAGGCCTTTTCTAAGTCAATTTGGAGCATTGCCACTGCGGTTCCGATTGTGTCGCAACACTCTAGTACACTGCGTGCTGTATGTATATTCGTGAAAATCGTCCGACCTTTAATGCCACATGTCTGATGCGGCCCTACCAATTTTGTAATGACAGTTTGTAGGCGTTTCGCAAGTATTCGCATAAAAATTTTATAATCACAGTTCGTTAAACATATGGGGCGGTATGCCGACACTCTACGGAGGACCATCGGGTCTTCAGATATTGGAATTAAAATAGTGTGTGATTTAGAAAATGACGGTGGCAAGCAGTTTAGGTCATAAGCTTCGTTGTACGCTTCTGCTAGAACTGGAGAAATTGCATGTTTAAATGTTTTGTAAAACTTACCAGCATTCATTTTTTCTATTGAGGATTTAACTTCTTCTACAGTGATCGGACGTTCTAAGACTGCTTTAGTTTCATCACTAACTCTCGGCATCAAGTGCAAAAAATCTTTTTCAAATGGCGCAATTTCTACTGCAGTACTTGCGAACAGTCTCTGATAGTGCTCATAGAAGGCATTCCCAATTTTATCGGCATCTTCAGTCACATCACCTTGAACTTCGATTTCTGTAATCTGATTGCGTCGCGCATGCCACTTTTCTACGCACAGCGCTCTCTTCGTCGGGGTTTCACCAGACATTATGCGGTTCACTCTTGCCCGCACAAGTGCACCACAATATCTTCTTATGTCAAATTGTTCGAGCTTTTGTTTCACTACACGAATGTCATTGGTAAACGTGCCTGGTCTTTCATTCTCTTCGATGAGCATTTTTTGTAAATTAGCCTTGAGAAGTGATTCTTCTTCTCTTTCCCTTCGTTTTATGGTGGCCGAACGCTCCAGTCCTTTTAATTGAATTTCTTGTTTAAACAATTCCCACTTTTCTCCCCATTTTCTATATTCATCACTCTCCACTTTTTCAAGGCTTTTTTCCACGTCCACGGAAAAGATGTCGTCATTCAGCAGTTTAGAATTTAATTTCCACTGGTGCCAATCAAACTTATTTTCTTTAGGACCATTGATGAAGAAACTGACTAAGCAGTGATCGCTAAATGACACACATTCCACTCGGTAATCTTGACACATAGGCACGGTGTCGGGTCCAACATAGGCTCTATGCAAATGGGCGTGGCTGCTCCCCTGGAAGTGAGTAAAACGGGGGGCCCGCCCACCACCAAGACAATCAGCCACGTCAGCCACAACCAAGTTGCTCAGCTCTAGTATCTCACTCAGAACGGCTGTACTTGCGTCTCTAAAAGGCCGTTTACTTGTTTTATCTTGTGCCGATAATACGCAATTAAAGTCCCCTTATAGTATTACTTGTTTATCACTTACACAGTGCTGTCTAATTTGTTCGAAATATTCGCGCCTATCTTCTGTATTAGTGGGAGCATACACACAGATAACTCGCCAATCAAGTGACGCTAACCTGAAATCACACACCACGATCCGCCCAGGCACACTGGTTGGTCACTGCCTGCAATTTAACGTTTAGTGCATGCCGCACAAATAACACGCACCCCGCAGATGTGCCAACTGCATGATTAACCAACGCATGATACTGAACCAGAAATGGGCGCACCATGCTCTCGGCCTCCGCTTTACCATCAACCTTAGTTTCTTGCACCGCTATTAAATCTAGCTCATATTCACCGATCAATCGGTACAACTGATTCTGTTTTCTTTTTGCTGCTAGCCCTCTTACGTTTATAGCAGCGACACGAAGCGTCGTATTAAGATTCATGGCCGAATAAAAAAGGGGAGGCCGTGAGCAAGACGCTTACCTTAAACGCCGTAACGCAGGCAGCGTTCACTTGAGCGTAACCTAAGGTATGCGTCTCATCCGCCGCACGCCGTTCGGCCTCGACCGAGATGTTCGGCCGTGGTCGATAACGAAGCCTTCTCGTCGTCGCCGTCTTTGCCGGTGGTTCTCCACCTGCCGCGTCTTCGACAGATTCATTCGCGTTTGCACTGTCATCCCTAGATCTTTTCACAACAGCACTAGGAGTCGCAGCTTCAGGTACATCCGTAGGCAGCGTCTCATTGGAACTTGTCAATGTTTTTTCCTTAGACCCCATAGGCACCCGACACTGACCAGGGGGCGCGATGGAGCTCTTGTGGGACGCCTAAGAATTGACGGCACCGACCGCCAGGGATACCAAGAAAATGAAACGCTCGCTGAACACATAGACGCGCTCAAGTGTCTCCCTTTTGGGCATGTTTTCAACGAACGCTTTCTGAGTGCGTCCGTAATCACCCGTGACCGCCCTCCCCCCATTTAAAAAAAAAATGCACATGTGCCCTGGCGCGTCCGTTTTTGCTGTGTCTACTCGCCAGGCCAGCTAGGCTATGTAGTGGAGCGCCTATTTTATGCTGCGTCTACTCGCTAGGCTGTGTGTTCTGGCGCTACCGTCGGATCTCGTAAACTGCATTGCCGGGTGCCTATAGGCATTCGGTATCTCTCGGTTGAAAATGCTGACGGACCACCATTCAATCTAATAATGTTGATTACTCTACACAGCATATGGAAGTGCAGAATGGCCATACGACACACTGACATAGACGCGCGTCCGGCGCGTCAACATTTCAAAGAAAGTTTAACCCGTTTTGTTGAAGAACAAAAACTTCTTGAAGATGTTCCCGAATGGTTAGATCGTGTCGAGCTCCTTACACAAATGGAGGAGTTTTAGTGTGTCCTCATTTTTCTCCATTTGACCTTTATGTTTTCGTTGCCTTTTTTAGGCAAGCAATGTTTGTATTGTAAATAGACTTTGTTCTTGCATTTGTTTGTTACACATGTTCAATTCCGGCAATAAAGAAAAAAAAAACTCGAGTGTGGCGTAGTGGGTGGCGTGTCAGGCTCAAAATGAGTAGTTCGTCAAGGTAGCAGGTTGGAATCCTGCGCGCACGTTTTTTTTTTTTTTCTTTTTGTTTGTCCCAGGGCTCGTGTTTCAGCCTTAATTACGATGTGGGCATAACCAAAATTTTGAAAAACAATTAAAAAATTGGGGGGACCCTTAAGCTTCGCTTTTAAGAGTTGAACGCGATAGCGATATCCCGTCCCTACTGCGTACTTCAATCACTTAGTGCATACTATGTAATGGGTAGTATGCTTTTAACCAGGAGAAATTATGCGCGGCAAATGTTGGAAATATTTTCGAACTTGCTATGCACCCACTACGTGGTGTTAAGGGAATACGCGCAGTAAGGTGTGTGCCGTTTGTAATGGGTGGCTGGCTTTAAACTATGGAATTGTTATGATAGTCACATATTCTGAGGCCCGATGGCAATGTACGCTTGCACCACGCAATATTCCTGGGATATTCCATGTTATATTGCGATGCCTATATAAAGGACGCTTGCGTTTGCGAAGCATGGAAGTTATTTTCACTGCATTTCCAAGCAGACGAAGTTATTTTCACAGTATTTCCAAGCAGAGGCATGGCTGTGTGGTAGAACACCTGCTTGCCACGCAGACGACCCGGGTTCGATCCTCAGTCAGACCCGAAAATTCTTATTATTTATTTTATTTGCATCTTTCTCGATTTTTCGGTCACGGACAAGATGATGATTTTCCGCTCACAACCAACGACGCCGACGCCGGAATTTCTGCGAAACGAGCTCTTTAACGCTATCGCGTTAAAAGCCCGATTATGGCCCACAACGCGTGTCCCAAGTGTGCAGCGCACCAGCGTCCAGTGTTCCCCGTGCAGCGTGCCAGTGTCCCAGTATCCAGTGCCACACTGGTCCCATAATCAGGTATGGCGCTGGGACAGTGCCACTGGGTTTTCCGATAGGGGTCTGTCTGTCCGCCCGTCTGTCCGTCCGTCCGTCCATCCGTCCGTCTGTCATCCGTCCGTCATCCGTCCGTCTGTCTTCCGTCCGTCCGTCCGAGCTCTGGCACGGAGCCAGGTGGCCGCCGGGATGCGCAAACGGACGCCGGTCGCGTCGGACTCTACAGCGCTCGCGCTTTGCTTGCGTAGCGTCGCTGAGCCCTGCGGTTGCAATCATTCTGACCGACGCCGTCTCAATGGACACAGGCCTTCACGGAATACATTTTCGAATTTACAAAGGTTCCGTCAATTTAAGCGCTGAAACGAGGATGGCGTTTGCGCAATGTGCAAAGCGCGAGAAAATACTAACGCATGCGAACGGAGGAAGATTAGTCTCGCGTCTCGTTGCGCTTCACGGTAAAAAATTAAAAAAAGAAAACACGGACACATTCGGTTTGTGTGTTATCCCACCGAGTGTAAAAGATAAAAGACATGGCATAGTCAGTGGAATGGCCACACGCTTTCGCCGAACACACTTTGGAATGTACAAAGTGTCCTTCAATTTTTTATTGCGATAGCAATTATATGGACACTCGCGGCTGGTTTTCGCCGTCGGCGTCGGCGTCCGCGTCGGCGTCATTTGCCGTATATGTATATGTATATATATAACCGGCCGCGCCCGTCGTTCGTGAGCTTGAAAAGACGCGAGGGGGGGTGGTTCCCTGGAGCGAACTTTGATTTTACGAGCGGGGGCGCACGCGTTATCTCCCTTCTCGGCGGCCGACAGCGGGCGGGGGGGGGGGGGGCGACGTTCGATTTTACGAGCGCGGGCGCGCGTTATCTCCCCTTCTCTGCGGCCGACAGAGGGGGGCCGGTGTACCCTTCTACGTGCTGCGCTCTCAACGCGAAGAGAATTCTCTTAAACAAGCGTTTTCTGGAGTTGCGTGAGATCGGATCCAAAAAGAGTTAGCTGCCAGCCTCACTTCGTATAACATTACAATTTTTTGCTATCGCATTCATTGCTTCACCCTTGCGGTGAAACTGTGACTTTTTTTTCTTTTTCAAAAGCTGTATCAAGCAATGTCATGGCTTGGTGGTTGAACACCTCACTGCCACGCAGATCGACTGTTTTCTGTTCCAGCTCGAACTATGATTTTAGGAGCGAAAACTTTGCTTCGCCATGTCTCGGAAGGTCACTCATCGCGTCGCAATGAACTTCTGCTCGAGGACAAATGCAACGAATGGTGTATCAGGCCGGCCTAGGTGAAATAAGGTCGACATTGCTTGAGGTGCAAGCAGAGAAATAGAAGAACGTTCTTCGTTTTCGGCGTCGCAGCTCGAGGCCTTCATGATGCGGTTCTACGTGACCATGTGAAGGTTGAACTACCGGCTGCTTCGCCGGCGTGTGGTCGCTGTGACGCCATGCATGGCGCGCCGTCTGAGCGTTTTGTGCACAGGCCTCAGTGCAAGTGGTAGCATAAATGGAATCATCCACTGCATTGTATGAATGCATTTCGACCGAGGGCTGGGAGGGACGAGGAGGTGGCCTTTCTCCTGATGTCCATCGACTGCTATTCTAATGAAGTTTTTAGGAGTGAAGCTTCTAAGGCTCGTACCATGTCCGTTGTCACCGTCGTCATAGCTCCCCGTTGAACTGAAACACACGTGTTACATATACCGTACGTAGAGCGTTAATAGCGCGCATATAGGTTTAAAATAGACCGTACTTTGTCCACGCTCGCCTTTCGCGGTTTCCCGGTTCCTACTGGACGCCCGGCCGGTGGGCTCTACGGTTACAAGAATATTCATACAAATTGGGCCGCCAACATGAGGATGCCGATTGCTTGTCGCGTCATCCAGTAGACCCACCAGACGTTCCTGAGAGCGGCGAATCGACTTGCGTGTGGGCACTTTCCGCGTTCGGCAACATCGGAGATGAGCAACGCCGTGATCCTCACTTAAGAGATATCAATCTTCGGCTGAGTGGTCCCTCAACTCCTCCGTCTCTCTGTATGTTTCTGCTCCAAGATGGCGCATTTTATCGCTGCAGCATGCATCCTGACGGACCTAACCTGCTGTTGGTCGTACCCAAACATATGCGTCAGACTGTCCTCGCACAGTTGCACTATATTCCTACGGCTGGTCACTTGGGGGTCTCAAGAACTTATGACCGTGTTCGACGTCGCTTCTTTTGGCCCGGTATTTACCGGTCCGCCTACCTTTACGTCACTATATGCAAGTCCTGTCGGCACCGCAAAAAACCAGCAGCCCTTCCAGCAGGACGCATTCAGCCTATTCAAATAGCTGAACCATTTTATAGGGTAGGCCTTGACCTCCTTGGCCTGTTCCCTTTATCGGTCAATGGAAACAAGTGGATAGCCATCGCCACGGATTACAGCACTCGGTATGCGATCACGCGGGCCCTCCCTACCAGCTGAGCAAACGACGTAGCTGACTTCCTCCTGGAAGACGTTATACTTCACCATAGCGCTCCTCGACAACTGCTTAGCAATCGGGGTCGCTACTTCCTGTCACAGGTTGTCCAAGACATATTGCACTCTTGCGCTACAAAGCACAAGTTCACAACGGCGTATCACCCTCAGACCAACGGGCTCACAGAGCGGCTCAATCGAACTATCACCGAAATGCTCGCCATGCACGTCTCTCCCGAACATCGTGACTGGGACGCCGCTCTCGCATTCGTGACATTTGCGTATAATACATCCCGGCATGACACCCGACGCTCCCTTTTGACACGCTCCTTCCTGCCGTTACCCACACATCAGAATACGCTCGCGATGTCATATCCAGAGCTCTAGAGGCACGCGAGATTGCTCGCCTGCGTCTTAGCGATTCGCAAGAGAAGCAACAACTCGTCTACAATGCCCGCCACCGTGATGTCCAGTTCAACCGAGGTGACACGGTCCTTCTCTGGACGCGTTCACGGCGAGTTGGCCAAGTGCGAGAAGTTGACTTCGCCGTACTCCGGTCCGTACCGTGTCGTGCGCCAAGTCACCGACGTGACATACGAAATCGAGTCTCTGCACACATACCGGGCGCGATAGTGTTCGGACATCGTTCACGTAATTCGGCTGAAGCGCTATCACTGGACCAGCCGAGCACCGAGATGGTGCCTTCGCCTCCGGGGTTGATGCCACGGGGTGCCCAAGATGAACACCATAGGGAAGAAGACGACGCTGAGAGAGATCTCGAGAGGACTGGACTCCATCTTGTGTGCCTGCCTTCGAGTGCTGTAAATACAGTGTAAATATATTCTTAAACGCCTTTTCTCCCCGCAACAATATGTTTGACATAATTTTGTAGCGTCTCGCTTAACAAAAAATTGGCCGCGTATCTGCGTGCTTCGCTGCAAATGTCGTTGAAAGACGATAGTCTTGTGCCGACTGCACTGCATGAGCGGCATGAGTACCACAATTTAATAGCTGGGCTAGCCGCTGGGCTCGTTTTTTGGACGTTTTCCGGGCGCGCTTAGACGGACGCCGGCGTTTCTCCGCTGAAATTTGGTCGTCGGTCTTTTCTCTGCGTTCTCTGATGTCTTGTAGAGTGGGTCGTATTTCATCAAGCGGCCATATATGTTTTGCCTTGCCTGAGACAGCGCTCTTCTACGATGAATCAGCCGCATCTGGCTGGCATTGATAAAACAGAAGAGGACGCCATCTACAGCGCTACCGGGGAACATCGGCTTGTGTTGAACAATGCTGCTGGCAGGTGGCAGCACCACAGCCAGCCACAGCGTCGAAGTTAAATCACTGGGCGGATACTTGTTTTTTACACAGCAGCGCCGCGTAATAAACACTAGGATCTTTATAATTACGTATCTATAGATTTTGTTTTAAAGGAACACTGTGAATAGTACTAAGGTATTGATGTTGTGCCTCAGGTATGCGTAATATTTGATTTTTAATTGCCCACGCTCACCCGTATGAACACATGCTGCTTGGTCAAGATTGGAGGTCGTAAGGCAGGGGGTTAAAGTTTGGCCAGCTAGCTGAATCGTGTGACGTGCCGACAAACAGACAAACAGACAGACAGACGGACAGACAGACAGACAGACCAAAATTTCTCCGTTTAGGTATCCCAAGAAAGACTATCGTCTTTAAAAAAAATTACAACACAGTTACCTTGCAACCGCATGCTTCGCATAACATCGATTCCCATGGTACTTGGGATCTGCCCATTTTTTTTCTTGAAGACAACCGTTAGGAGATGAATAAACGTCTTTCTGTACAGTAAGTACTTGTGGAAATATCGAGGGCTTGCCATGCACGTCGACTACGTTGGCTTCTATAATTATAATTTAGCTTAAGATTCGACGTAACGTCGGCACTTACGTTACAGTACAGGCATCCGCTTTATGGAAACGAACAGCGCGCTACGGCGCGATGATCTCAATACCAAAAAATAGCAGTCGTTGGTGCATTCATGCGGGGGCCGGGCAATACTGAACTACACGTAGCTGAGCTATAGGAGTATATGTTTAACGTTTATCACATCGCTATAAAGCAGGATAGCCAACATTGGAACCACAATTCACGCCGATCTAGCATATGTTCTTCAGAAGCAGCAGTGGTGTGGCTTTGTTGTGGAATACTCGACTGCCACGCAGAACATCAGCAGATGCGATTCGCTTGACATTTATTTGCGTCCACCCGGATATTTCGCTCACCGATAATGTTGCAACGCTGACGGAAAATTATTATATCATTATAAGATTTTGCGAAGTCTATTCTCACCACTCCTGTTGAATGCAAATTGGGGGACACTTAAGTTTGGCCGTTAAGAGTTGTACGCGTTAGCGATATCCTGTCCCTAGTGCGTACTTCAATCACGTAGTGCATACTATGTAATGCGTAGGATGCTGTAAACCAGGAGCAGTATGCGCGTGAAACGTTTTCGAACTTGCTTTGCACCCACTACGTGGTCTTAAGGGAATGCGTGCAGTAACGTCTGTGCCTTTTGTAATGGGTGCCGGCTTTAAACGATGAAGTCGTTATGATAATCACATGTTCTGACGCCCGATGGCCATGTACGCTAGTACCACGCCATATTACTGCGATATTACATGTTGTGTTGCGAGGTCTGTATACAGGACGCTTGTGTTTGTAAAGCATGAAAGTTATTTTCACTGAATTCGCAAATAGAGGCTTGCCGGTGTGGTAGAACACCTACTTGCCACGCAGACGGCCTGGGTTCGATCCTCCGGACCCGGAAATTATTATTATTTGTTTTATTTGCTCCTTTCTTGATTTTTTTCGTTCACGGACAAGACAGTGATTTTTCGCTCACAACTAAGCACGCTGCCGCCGACACCGACGCCGCAATTTCTGCAAAACGAGCCTCTTTAACGCTTTCGCGTTAAAAGATTCAATCACCTTTGGCTCTTACTCACATTTTATAGGGCTTGGTACGCGGGTATGTGCCACACGTGATGGAGGAAAATCGTTTCATGAAGTACGTGACAGGTATGTCGCGTGAGGCATGAGATAAGCCGTCAATCGAGCTGAAGATACACTGACGTTCTTCCGTGCTAATTTTTGTCTATAGAAGCTCAAGGAGACGGTTAGAAGATTCGTAGGAGGCTAGGTAGATGAGATAGATAGATAGATAGATAGATAGATAGATAGATAGATAGATAGATAGATAGATAGATAGATAGATAGATAGATAGATAGATAGATAGATAGATAGAAATGATCAAAAGTGCCTCTGGTATTATTAATCAAAAAATAATTAATCTTTTTGACTATCCTTTGCTTTGCGCAAAATTTATGATAGCTGGTATGTGCTGCTTTACGTCGCTATAAGGAAGTTGCATATTTTTGCTATGTGTTCTTTTACATAAGTCGCCGAAGTGCTCCTGCTGCCTTCACGATGCTACGCTGCCTATAGTGCTCGACTACTCACCAAAAATACGCGGGTAGCGGGCCGCAGTGGTAACATTTTGATGGCAGGAAAATGCTAGAGTAACGTTTACTGGGGTCATATCAGTGCACGTTAAAAGCCACACCACAGATAATATAAATTTATGGAGCCCCCTACAGCACGGTGTGCCCCATAATCGTATTATTTTAAACATTACTTCCGTTTTTCACACAATGTCGCATTTTTTCACTGTGAATATTGAAGATGACACTGCGCAGCCGGATCGGTCTTTGTAAAAACGTTTACTACAAATAGCATTGTCCGCGCTGCAACGCGAACAAAAGGACAGGAACACCTTGAGACAGTGAAACAGCGTGCTGAAATCGGCTGCACAGGAAGAGCGCCTTCTTTCGTCGTCGAATATCCCCAGGCCCACTACCTGGTGTCCGTTAAATCCCCATCGTCGTTTTCGTCCACATGCAATACACACGCGTCAATTTATTCGCGCGCCTGTTGGCTTGAAACTCTCAAACCTGAGCATGTACCTTTCAGAAAGCACCTCTCGCAGTGAGCACCTGGCTCACAAAGCATAGTGTAATGGAGCACTTAAGGAAAACTTTGACGCTGTATGTCATATCTCAAATAATATGTCGATTGTTATTCGCGAGCGTTCATTTCATTGGATAAACGCACAGATGCGTGTTCAGTTGTAAAGGTGTGTAGTGTAGGTTAATGTGCGAGAGCACGGAAGTGTTGTAACATATGATTGGTGCAATATTAAAGCATGATTCTAGAGTTGCAGAATGAAACACCTGTAACATACAGACTAAAAGTACGCATTTGAGTACGTTGTTTTATTATCATGAGCGAGAAACGACGCCGAGAGAGAAGAAAAAAGAAGGAAACCGAACCACGCTGCCAACAAGCAATTTTTATTCTTTAAGGCAGCTAATATACTCCCAAAATTTTTTATGACAAGACAAAAATAAATACCACCAAGTCAGCGAGCGTAGACGCAATACTGCAGTTAGTACAATAGCAATGATGTCTCCTTCGGAATAAGTCAAATAGGACTGGATGCTTAAGAAGTTGCCCTCACGTCTATGGGGGTGTGGAAGCATTCAGATATGACTTGGTAACGGCGTTAATCATGGTATCCTTGACGATATAAAAATTCCTTAAAATCAGAGAAACATGCATAACCTGGAGTAGGGTACGGTGGGGCAAAATGAGAGAAAAATTTGAAATTAGTGAATATTTATTTTTATTCTAATCTGCACACCCTTAAACGTCAATGGAGAAGCTTTCCTTTGGGTACAAGGTATGTGCCACATAAATATGACCATGTTGCCACTGTGTAAAAAGTTTATTTTAAAAAGAAATAAAAAAATGTACCAGATGTCTCATTTTATTCCGCCTGCGGGGCAAAACGAGACAGTGAAAAAAATTTAACGCTGCAGTTTTTGCAGTAAAAGCATATGAAATTAAACTCCGTGGGGCCTCACGCAGCCTTCATTACCCCAGTCATTGCACTCCACGCATTGAATCCAGGCAGAATCCGGTGCTGTTTTGCTCCAAAACTCATTGCAGATCAAACACCACCAGTCTATCTTTGTGCTATTGTTGTATTTTGTTGAAAGCTTGCACTACATTGGTATTCAACGATTGGACGCTAGATATGTTATGACGCATCTTCTTCGCCTCCTTTTGCCGTTGTGGGCCAGAACTGCACAGGGCTTTTCGTGGCTTTCAACCGTTAGCCGGGCTTTGTGAGGCGATGAATTTAAAACTGTGATATAGATCCGAATTTCCTAGTGCTTCTTTTTTAAATTTGGTAGTGGAGCAAAACTCGATGCCTGAGACGTGTTTGTGAATGACTTGACTTGTAGATTTTTCCAATTTTGCGTTCGCCTCTTTGAGAGCATCCTTGGGAACGCGGAAAAACCCCGATGCAGCGCGAATGGAGTGAGGTGTCCTGAACAGCAATCAGTGCTTTTTCACCGCCGTTTTCCTCCCAGGAAGCTCTATATAATATTCTCGTGTGCGTCCAGAACCTCCTCCTAAACAATAAAATATAATATATAATCAGTGTAAGCAAATGATTCATTTAATAAGACGCACCTCTCAGGCAATTCAATGCCTTTTTGTAGCGCGTTTTGCTCACAACTAAATTCAAACTAAATGCCCAAATTCAAAAAAATTTCCGCTTTGGCCCCCGCTCACCAAATGAACAAAAATTTTGGTGGCATGTAGCTAGGTAGTATAAAGTAACAATATAAATACTTACGTTGTTGTACTGACGCCAGAGAGACTAAGGCACGGATCCGAATCGGCCGAGCAAAAGCCCACCCCTTTTTGACAGGTCACGACACATTGACACCAGCCGCGTAATTTTCCCACGCGAACGCTGTGAGCAATCATCAACTTTTACACATAAAAAGGTGGACAAACCTACCAGAACCTCCTCGCTGAAATATAAAAACAAAGAAAAGTGCTTCCTGTATTAGCTATAGAGGTCGGCAAAGCCAAAATGGCGCGTTTTTGCCCCGTGTCCATTTTTTGCCCCGCCTTACCATAATAAAGAGGTCGTGCGCAATGTGGGCGTTCAGGTTCTGGTTCACTGCACCAGGAAAGCTGGCAGCCTTGGCCATTAGGCGGGAGAACTGAACCAGAAAAAGTCCCTGTCAAGAAAATGTAGTTTTGCTACAAAGTGTTTTGGTGGATGTGGCTTCCTGGATTAGAGATCCAGATTAGACAGGCAAATGCATTTTTTTGTTCCTGGCGTTGCTATTGCCCTTACTTTGATATATCAGCACGAATAAAGGTTAAAAAAGGCCTTGTTAAATGTTTTATAGTGCCTAACAATGCCAATTTCTGCCATTTCTACCTGAATTCCCTATAAGGGCCTACAAATGCCCATTTTAAACATCCATGCCGATATAAACACCATTTAAACTGAAGTTTCACTTTCGAGTGCCGTTTGAGAATCCGTTATTCATGTAACTGGGGCAGAACAGTTTCACAACTCTCTATGGGGTTCACCCTTGTCCTATAGTTCATCCAACGTCAGGTAATCAACAATATACTCTATGACAGTTTTTTCTTACAGTGGAGCGACGCGTACTGAGGGGGAGATCTGGGCAGAGTTGCGTTACTACTCTAGTAGTCCGGCAGATTGCAGCCGATATCAATTAAAGGTTCGGTTTTGTTGCTCGTAGTGCTAGCGCATGTAGGCAAACATATACCTACCAAATGTTAATGGGAAAGAGACATTCTGATCAGTGTGTGCATAGACACATCAAATTACTGTGTATAGACCGATATTCAGGAAAAAAATGTCCGTCTTTCGGAAGGTTTTCAGTACATTTTACAGCCTTTGTAAGAAGGAAGGCTTATGATCCGTGTATTTGTGGCAACAGTCAGGCAATGCGCATATCCTAGCCAGGGATATGCGGGTAGACGTCCTACGTGATTGAATGTTAATATATAGTCTTAAAGCTTTGTTACAGGCGAAATAGACAGCCGGTTCCGGTGCTGTACAACAGCCATTGCAAGCTGTGGAAGATGAAGAACGCCGCTATGCACACACCGCAGACAAAAGACACAAGTACCATTATGTCGCTGAATTGGAAGACTTGAGGAGAGGTCTCGCTGAATTCAAAAGAGAACTCATATAAATTATTTTCTGGAGCCTTTGATGGGTCATGCACCTTCACAGAGTGTGATGGCTGCCGAATGTTTTCCCTCTGTACATACAAAGACGTTGTCAGACTGCAGCAGCCTCGTCTTGCCGGTCATGCGTCAGGCGCCTTCTACTGAGAAATTCAGTTTCTTGCGCTTTGGGGAAGCAACTGGGGGTCCGCAGGGCTTCATTCTTAATGTGGGTCACCGTTTGCTCACACACCCCGGTGAGCTCCCGGCGACAGCCCACCCGGCACACAGCGTTCGTCCACAATTCAGACTGACGGCACTTTACCCCAGTATAGAACTTGCAGATAATTTGCTTGGTCTGTTTTGACAGCCATATTCTGCCACAGTTCGAGTAAATCTTTCTTGGAGAACGAAACGGTGAGTTTGCGTTTGCACATGATCCAGCCGGAATGGGGGACGCCATGTTTCTGGCGATGTTAGGGGAAATTGTGGCAAACGTAGTGCTGCCCAAGAAGTGAATCAAAAAGTGTGCAATAATTTTTGACACGAAAGTATTTCATGCCGCAGGTCAACCAAGACTACAGTGACATATTTCCATCACGGAAATGTCGAAGAAGTTACGTTGAAAAAATCTACACATTCATATGGCAAGAAGGAAAAATGTTCTGTCAAGAAGAGTCGAACCCCGCGACCTTACGGTTCAGAATAACAGATGCCAGGCATCGCCTATCGACTGCGCCAACCGCTTTATTTCTTTATCGCCTGGTGCAAAAGGTACAGTAAGATCAAGATACAGAGAAATGCATTAGTGACACACCTGATGCACTGTTTTCTAGTCTAGAACTTTTTCATTTTGTTAAGGACGTCGAGTATATTGACCCAGTCTGGTGGATCAGGCTCGGCTCTGGAAATCTCTCCGATTTGCACAACACAGTGAATGAAATTTTCTCTCGAAGATTTTAAATGCACATCCGCGTAGCGTACCTGCATTCGCGTTTTCCACAATCCATGGAAACCTAGAATCATTGCCAGTGTCATATGGGCTTTCTCTGATTGGCATGAACCTTATGTCATAAGGATCCAGAGGTGGTTGTTTTTTCAGGAGTGCTGAATCTCGAAAGGCATGTTCGATATTCTCTGGTGTTTAAGCAACTGCACCAAGGTCCCACACTTTTGGAGGCTATACGAACGCACCTTTTATACCACTCATTTTCTCGCGTAGTGATTCTTGGTCCACGGGGTGGTGTCGCCCTCGACCCCGGTGAAGGGTGAATGGTGCATCATACCCGTGGCCTCGGCGATTAGCTCCTGGAATGAACCATTTCTACGGGTCCGTCGCAATTTTGTCAATAACAGCACATTCCTGCGAAGTGGCGAGCCTTAGCCTAAGCGTCGGTGTCAGTCAGAGCATCCATCCTACCTAAATTAACTTTTCGACGCGCGCCTGTCTCGCCTGGCTCTAACAAAGCGCTTTTCCGCTTAGGCTAGCCCCGAGAAAAAGTCGTGACCGGACGACAGGAAACACATCGACGCACGTCGCACGTTGCCCTGTAGTCCAGCCGTAGTGTACAATAACTCCTTAACATGCCATTGGCCATGGCGACCATATTCCAAGTTTCGCTTTGCATCAGCGACGCTCTTCCTGGCTGTCACACCAACTTTTAATACGACAATACTTTCATGCCGGGGTCCACGAAGACTTCTGAGACGTATTTCCGTCACGAAAATGACGTTTAAAATGTACACATTTAGGGATGACACAGAACATAAGTTCAGCCAACGAGACTCGAATCTACGACCTCTTGGTCCACGGCAACATATGCACCAGGCAGGCTATCCACTGCATCATGGTCATTAATCTCTATACGTGCTTTCTAAACGCGCGCCTTTAAATATATCAACACCTTCCTCTCACCGTGCACTTGGTCAGTGGAGGGTGTCACCCCTCTGAGAGGGTTAAAGTAATGTAATGAATCAGGACCATGACCTCAGGGATCAGCTCTTGCAACGTGTCGCTGCTACGTGCCATCCCATTCGGCGCATTTCTGTAGGAGAACTGCAATTTTGTCAACGCCATAACACCGCGAGGTCGCCGCCTTAGCCCAAGCGTCCAGGCTCGTTCATTGCAGCCATGCATGCCAAAAATAGCCAGTGCGGCGCATGCCTGCCTCGCCTGGTTTTATCACCGCTTTCACCGCTTACCCTCGCCCCGAGCAAAAAACGTGCGCAGAAACGACGCGCATTACGTTTCTCTCTAGTTCAGCTGTGGTGCTCAATGTGAGATGGCGACCTTAGATTAAGGGTGCTGCGTTCATTTAGCCGCGCTCTTCTAGCAGTCACACCACCTTTTATGATTACGCTCTCACTGTTAACTGTAGAGCTGCTACCGCAAAGGCATGATCATTTATCGTGGACGTTAGTCGTCCGGATAAACATGTACCACCAAGCGTCAACGTGGGTGCATCCACGTTAAACGGTGCTATAATTGCCAAACAACGTACCACACGACCACCGCCACCGACACGCAACACACGATGACTCATACCACCGTGTGGTTCTGACCTCACTGGTGGGCTTACTCGCTTAGAGGAGGGTGGCGCTTCGGAGACTTCGAGTTGGGGGGTTACTCTTTACGCCGGCAGTGACTGCCCACTGGCCGCCACACTACCACGAAGCGTATGGAAAAACAGGCCCCTTTTTGTGGCGCTCTTATAACTGCAGTGGTCGTGACAAACTTACTTTGGTCTTGCCCAGTCCTAGAGCATGCGCGCCTTCGTCAGCTCAGTGCTACCGGTCACCGTCCCGGTCGCCCTCCGGACTTACAAGGGTAGATAAAAGGACCATTCCACCAATCCTTGCTAAACTTTATGCACGAGTTCAACTTGTTTGTCTATGTTGATGAGCCTCTCGTGTTTTACGTACGTTTGGTTATGCCAAAGGGCAGTCTTTCGAATAACAAAAAAAAAGCTTTTTATTTGCTACTCACTTTACAGTTGGTGCAGAAATATTCTATGTCAGTGTAGTTTTATGACTACAAATATATTTATAAAAGAGATAGAATTAAAAAAATTAAGTAATAAGGAATAGGCTAATATACAAATAGAAAGCTACAACCGAAAAAAACGTTATTTATTCGCTGCCATATTTGAAGATCCTGATAGCCGTCACAAGTAAATTCATGTAATGCGAAAGCACGACACGACAGTCATCAAGAAAACACTTTCTTGCACTGCCTCATAGGCAAAACCCGAGGAGGACGTTTGGCAATTATGTAGCCGGGCAGAATAGATAAACCCGCGTTAGTTCTTGGTAATGTCTGGTTAACCGACGCTACTTCATGTTTTGCTACTACAACACCATTCCTCGACTAGATATCCTTGAGAAAGTAGAGAGTGCAACATATGATATGACTAAGTCCACAAGTAGGAAAACCTTTATTTTCCTTTAATCACGGCTATTTTATCAGAGCTGTACACCGTCAACCCTTCCGAAAGGATAACGTAAGCCTAGGTATCAAGAAAAGCAACAAGTTTTACCTTCAACTCGACAATTTGGTATGACTGATTTAATAAAAAATTACGTAAGGTAATTTGGCAGCACTTCCGAGCCTCTAAAGTTGAGCATGCCAATCTGCAAAGTTCCCAACTCTAAGAGCATTCTGTAAGAATATCGCGAATACGAAGCCGTACCGTCCGAACAAGTGCAATCCCAGGCAGCACGCCGGTATTGGACCGATCTCGGCCCAACATCGGCTAACGTCGGCGGCAATATTGGCCCCATGTCGGCAAATGACGCTCGCGCTACTTTCACCCACATCGGTCCGATGTCGGCTAGCCGGCATTGGGCCGATGAGAGGGCTAGCCGGCGTTGGGCCGATGAGGGCTAGCCGGCGTTGGGCCGATGAGGGCTAGCCGGCGTTAGGCCGATGAGGGCTTGCCGGCACCGGGCCGATGACGGCTTGCCGGCGTTCGGCCGATGACGGCTTGGCAGCGTCGGTCCGAGACCGGCCTGCCGTTATTCATCAGATGATGGCACGCTGTCATTCGTCCTATGTAAGCTGGCCGATGCAGGCGCGGTGTCGGCCTCGCCGACTTCAGGAAGCCGCCGGTGAGACAGTTAGCACTCGTTATTATGGTAATTTACCGTGCGGTGAGTAAGGTATTATACTGTGCCGTTGTAGTCTGCTCGTAGCCAGTTTAGATGGGGACACCGGTGGTAGTTGCTCGATGCGTACAGTATCTTGATTAGAAAGGCTGATACGCGTGTTATAAAGTGAAACGGCTGCATAGTTCCGACCATGCATAGTTCGGTGTTCCTGTGATTACTGTACTGTAAGTCAGCAGTGCTAAAGAAACCTATTCGCGGCACAACGGCATTCATCGACTACCGTTGGCGCCGTATTCGGTAAATACGTCGTAAGCAGAACGACCTATTTGGGGTCTTAGCGTAGCATTGAGACCCGAAATTCTGTGGAACCGTGCATGGCCGAGAAGGAAAGTCAATATTGTCTCCAAAACAACTTTAAGAATGAAAGTCCTGCTGCATCAATTACGCATGCGTCTAGGTAATGAAGGAGCAACACATGTGCAAAGTGATAAACAGAAATTTATTCACACATATGAACACACGCCAGCAGTTCCAGAATAATGATGCCATAAAGGAACACCTACACATCTATAGATACCGTAGCCAACATCTAAAACGATCCCACAGCCACCGTATTACTAATGAAAAACACGAAAATATTGAGAATCGAGAGTGGGGGTCAGGCGAAGAGTTACAATCATTTCAATGTTATGCACGGCACATTCAGAATAAATATTTAAAAACATAGAACGGGAAAAAATATGATTAAGAATTAATGAAGAATATCATAGCTACTTGTGTTTTGTGGACGATATCGCGCTTTTCGGCAATGACGGTGACGAATCACGAAAAAAAAATACTGGTGATGTAAATGAAAGAAGCCGGATTAAAGATGTACCCGAAGAAAACAAAGATCATGTTAGGCGGCCCGGCGAGAAAGAGGGATTAACGGTGGCAAACAGACTAGAAAAGCATGTATACGCGTGGGCTAGTAACTAACAGAGGAGCCCCCCCCCCCCCCATGTTTATCAAATTCACCGAAAAGTAAGGTTGGGTGGGTTCGCAAACGTGAGTCCATAGTAACACATGACTGGAAATTAAATTACACCTATCCTTTGAGCGGAAATCACAATTATTTCAGGCATAACTTATGGGACACAAACATGAATAAACTACAGCACGCGACCTGAAAAACGTTGCGAGTGGTGCCGCAAGGTTCCGTATACTGTACATCTAAACAAGGTAGACACGCAAGCACGCATTTCTTATCTCAAGGTAAGAATGTAACGGAAAAGAAGCGTGCATGAATACCTTTCACGTGTGGCTCTTGGATCGGTAAGAACACGAGCGAATAAAAGGCACGGTCAATAGCGAACGCACGATAAAGAGAACAAAAATCTGACTGGACAGGCGTAAGAGCAGTCAAGTCCTTAAATAAAGCGAGCGAGTCCAATATGGAAGCACGTAGCCACTGGTTGCTAGCTGCGGTGATATCTGCCGAAAACAGTGCTGGAATCTTGCCGCATATCCGTCTCGCACACGTTCTTGACTTTCCTCCGCACATGTCCACACACCGACACTGTTTGAGGAATTCTGCTGGCCGTAGCGAAAAAGCCTGCTCTCGCTACAACTTATCCTTACATCGAGCTGGCTATCCTTCCCTGCCTGGTCAAGCAAGTTTCGCAACAATAACGCCGAACGACAGGAGTAAAAGCGGGGTGGGGTCGGGGGGGGTAGAGGTTGAAGAAGACGAAAAAAAAAAAACTAGGAGCCCGGCTCAGCCTCCGACAATAGTGTACGCCCCCCCACTCCCCCCGTGTCCCCTCCCCCCCCCCCCACTGCACGTCGTCTGTGGGCTACGTGGAATTTTCAATGCATCGCTTGTTACAACGCGTCGCTACGTGAAACCTTTCCGCACACCACGTTGCAAACGCATTTTTTATCGTATTTCCAGTGCAATTATAGGAACATTAATTGCGACTGTTTCTAAAAGCACGTGGGAAGCAAACGAGATTTTTACTTCAAAATGATAGGTTTGGGACAAAAAGACGGCGATAAAGTGAAAACACGAACTGGCAAACACGTGTCAAACACGTGTTTGTATGTTCGTTAATGATTGTAGCTCTTGGTGGGCTAGTTGGTTTGGAAGGTTTTTACCGAAAAAACGTATCTACACTTCTTCCCGGTCTTTCTTGCGCCATACCTATTTTTCTCAAGTATAATGAACAACTAGCTCAGCAACACTCCTTGTTGAGCATTTTACTACTTCCACGAGGCAAAATTATGTGACATCACTGAAGCAAATGCGTTTCTTACGATTGACCACAACATGCGCGTGTGTAAATACGTGCACACCCACAGACAGAAAACTATTCGTGCAGTTTATAAGCACTCGCACCATGCGGTCAGTGGCTGAAAGGATGTAAAGGATACAGCGCTAGAAATATGATGTAAGGCCCGGTTTATGCACAGAATTAGTATTCACATCAAACTTCTTCCGCTAAATGTATTCCTGCTGGAATGATTGGGCGAATCCTGATGCTGGATATATCAATGAGGTCTACCGACCAATGGCAAAAACATTTATGAAAGAGAAGTACTTTGAATGTAAGTTCAGTTTTTATAGCGTTGAACAGCTCGTCAACGAAATGACCATCTAATGTGAGTCAGTCTGAAGGCCGCTTTTTGGGTAGAAAAGCCACAGTGCTAGTGATAACTGTTAGTTAATCTCCTTGCAGAAACTAACAAGAGGATGCAAGATATATTTACTCGGCGTTACTTCGCGGCCCGAATAGTAGATGCGGCATAAGCACGATACAATGAATGCATGCACTTTCTTATTTTTGCTAGTATACAGCAATCCATGTAGCAGCTTTCTGCAGCTTAGGTGAGTAATATTCAAGCGCTTAATGCTCTATGGCATTACAAGCTTGTGTTCGACATCGACGTACAGTAGACTGCCAGCATGTCAGCAGGGCAATATATGACTGTCTGAAGGAAGACAAGAAGGTATTCCAGCTTCGCCGATGAAAGCTAACCAACAATTGACTCAGCCAGCATTGCTTTAAGAGCGGCAACAACACGGGTAAAAAAGGCCCAATTCTGCCTGTGAAAGCCTTCAGCTGCCGATAGCTGTTGAAGCAGCTGATACAAGGCAGAATGACGGCAAGCCCGGCCCAATGTTGCCGGTGAAAGCCATCGGCTACGGCGATATCGGTGGAAGTGTGGCGGAACGGCGGCAAACTCGGCCTAATGTTGCCGGGCAAAGCCATCGGCTAAGCCGATATAGGCGGAAGTACGGCGGGACGCCGGCAAACTCGGCCCAATGTTGCCGGTGAAAGCCATCGGCTAAGCCGATATCGGTGGAAGTACGGCGTAACGCCGGCAAACTCGGCCCAATGTTGCCGGTGAAAGCCATCGGCTAAGCCGATATCGGCGGAAGTATGGCGGGACGCCGACAAACTTGGCCCAATGTTGCTGGTGAAAGCCATCGGCTAAGCCGATATCGGCGGAAGTACGGCGGGACGCCGGCAAACTCGGCCCAATGTTGCCGGTGAAAGCCATTGGCTAAGCCGATATAGGCGGAAGTACGGCGGGAGGCCGGCAAACTCGGCCCAATGTTGCCGGTGAAAGCCCAACATGGGCTGAAGGACGGCAAAATCGGCCCAATATTGCCGGTGAAAGTCAACGGCTCCGCCCATATAGGCTCCATGCCGGCAACGTCGGACCGTGTTTGGGCCGCCCACAGCCGCCGTAAAACCAATATCGGCCCGACGTTGTGTGCTGCCTGGGATATTTGCATGTCAATATACTGAACGCAGAAAAGCTAATACGTCCTTGTAAATTGACGGCTATTTCGTTCAAGAGAGTTGGAGCTTACGTCACAATATATTCATGCATGAATGGACACTATTCGATGTGAATTTGTAGAATATATATACTAACGGTTGCTGACATGGTCTTTTAGAAACGCTAGAGTGCATAAAAGTAAAAGCAACTGCAGTAACCTGTTTCAGAGTGTAAAACATTTCAATCATCTGTTGACGAAAGTGCCAGACTCGCGTTGCTGTTGGATGGGTAAACCAAATGTCTTTGTTTTCGAAGAGTCGTTCGAAGAACTGTTGATGACGAAAATTGATTACCAGTAGAGAACAAGTGCCATAGACCCAATATCTAAAAAGAGAGCGTCATGAAACAAATGAATAAAGAAGGCAAGAGAGCATCTGCGACATGATACGCATGTTGATTTTGAAAAAGAAGTACTAAACAAAGCGATCACCTTCCAGAATGCCCCAGACAAGGACAATGTTACATGTGCACGCTTTCGGAAGAGCAATGAAGCAGACTAATGGTTTCTACATCCAGTAACACTGACAGTTGGGCAAGTAGGTATGTGTTCATGATTAAAAACGGCGCAAAAACACGAGACACAAACGAAGATTACACGAAGACAGGCGGCGGACTCTCAGTTAATCTTTATTCACATCGACTCACACTTAAATACATGCACGTAGTCACACAAACAATGCAATAGTAAAAACAGACAGGGGTTAACACGCTTATCTACTCAAATACGAAATTTCTTTTTGCTTCAGGGCGATGGATGGAACACAGATACATGAGTTGTTATGAATGTGCAAAACCTCTATTATCTCGCGAGTTGTCTGTTTATTATTCCTGGCGATTATGTCGGTTTTTTCAAATTGTGGAGCGCACCCGCACTACTCGCAATGCGCGCCTATAAGTGATAGGCCATCAGTGCGATACTTGGCATCATGTTCCCTTAATCTAACGTTGCCGCACCTTCCGGTTCGTCCTATGTATACAGCGTCACAAGAAAAGGAAAGGTTTTACACCACCCCCGTGGCACAGTCAGTGGCTGGGGATCGGTGGTTAACACCGCATCCTGCCATTTTCTTCTTCTTACTTTCTTTTGCCTTCTGGCTGACACGTGCGCATATTCGTTCCAGCTGATTAGGCACTGAAAAAAAAAACACTTTTACGCTAAATCGGCCTGCCACGTTCTTCAACCCGTGCGACAATTTATGCACATAGGGTACTACAGCTATTTTCTTATTACTTTCCAGGTTTGTGTTTTTCTTCTCTCCGTTCCCTTCAGATTTTTGTGATCTGATTAACTTTTCACATGCTCTGGTTACTATATGTTCCGCAAAACCCGCGCACACCAACCGGCCTGCTTGTCTAAACACGCTTTCCTTAATTCTATGATAGCATCACTTTTGGACAGACGACCTCAAGCACGAAGTGGCGATGCCGTCCTCTACTACTTTGTAGTGGGCTGACGAGTAACTTAGAAGGCCTTTTTTGGAGCATGGCCAAAATTCCCCATATAGATGACCAGGCCTCACAAAAAGTGCCAAGTCGTAATCATAAAAGGTGGTGTGACTGCTAGAAGAGCGTCGCTAAATGAACGCAGCACTTAATCTAAGGTCGCCATCTCGCATTGAGCACCACGGCTGCACTAGAGGGAAACGTAATGCGCGTCGTTTCTGCGCACGTTTTTTTTTTCTCGGGGCGATGGTAAGCGGTGAAAGCAGTGATGCAACCAGGTGAGGCAGGCATTCGCCGCACAGCTATTTTTGGCATGGATGGATGCAATGAACGAGGCCGACGCTTGGTCTAAGGTGGCCACCTCGCGGTGTTATGGCGTTGACGAAATTGCACTTCTCCTACAGAAATGCGCCGAATGGGACGGGCACGTAGCAGCGACGTGTTGCAAGAGCTGATGCCTGAGGTCATGGTCCTGATTCATTACATTACTTTACCCCTCCTAGAGGGTGACGCCACCACACTGACCAAGTGCACGGTGAGAGGAAAGTGTGATACATTAAAGGCGCGTTTAGAAAGCACGTATAGAGTGTGACCATGACGCAGTGGATAGCCTGCCTGGCATATGCTGCCATGGACCAAGAGGTCGTGGATTCGACTCTCGTTGGCTGAACTTATGTTCTGTGTCATCTAAATGCGTACATTTTAGACGTCATTTTCGTGACGGAAATACGTCTCAGAAGTCTTCGTGGACCCCGGCATAAAACATTGTCGTATTAAAATCGGTGTGACAGCCAGAAGAGCGTCGCTGATGCAAAGCAGAACATGGGTTAAGGTTGCCATCCCAGAGCATGTTAAGGAGTTATTGTACACTACGGCTCGACTACAGGGCAACGCGACGTGCGTCGTGTGTTTCCTGTAGTCCGGCCACGACTTTTCTCGGTGCTAGCGTAAGCGAAAAACGCTTTGTTAGAGCCCGGCGAGACAGGCGCGCGTCGAAAAGCTAATTTAGGTAGGATGGATGCTCTGACTGACACCGACGCTTAGGATAAGGTCGCCACTTCGCAGTGTGCTGTTATTGACAAAATTGCGACGGACACGTAGAAATGGTTCATTCCAGGAGCTAACCGCCGAGGCCACGGGTATGATGCATTACTTCCCTTCACCGGGGTCAGAGGGCGACACCACCCCGTGGACCAAGATCACTACGCGAGAAAATGAGTGGTATAAAAGGTGCGTTCGTATAGCCTCCAAAGTGTGGGACCTTGGTGCAGTTGCTAAACACCAGCGAATATCGAACATGCCTTTCGAGATATCTGTGGTGCGGTATTTTACTGGGACGTGCTTCAGCGCACTCTGAAAAAACAACCACCTCTGGATCCTTATGACATAAGGTTCATGCCAATAGAGAAGCCATATGACATGGCAATGATTCTAGGTTTCCATGGATTGTGGAAAACGCGAATGCAGGTACGGTACGCGGATGTGCATTTAAAATCTTCGAGAGAAAATTTCATTCACTGTGTTGTGCAAATCGGAGAGATTTCCAGAGCCGAGCCTGATCCACCAGACTGGGTCAATATACTCGACGTCCTTAACAAAATGAAAAAGTTCTAGACTAGAAAACAGTGCATCGGTGTGTCACTAATGCATTTCTCTGTATCTTGATCTTACTGTACCTTTTGCACCAGGCGATAAAGAAATAAAGCGGTTGGCGCAGTCGATAGCGTGCCTGGCATCTGTTATTCTGAACCGTAAGGTCGCGGGTCCGACTCTTTTTGACAGAACATTTTTCCTTTGCCATATGATTGTGTAGATTTTTTCAACGTAACTTTTTCGACATTTCCGTGATGGAAATATGTCACTGAAGTCTTGGTTGACCGCGGCATGAAATACTTTCGTGTCAAAAATTATTGCAGACTTTTTGAATCACTTCTTGGGCAGCACTACGTTTCCCACACGCCTAACATCGCCAGAAACATGGCGTCCCCCATTCCGGCTGGATCATGTGCAAACGCAAACTCACCGCTTCGTTCTCCAAGAAAGATTTACTCGAACTGTGGCAGAATGTGGCTGTCAAAACAGACCAAGCAAATTATCTGCAAGTTCTATACTGGGGTAAAGTGCCGTCAGTCTGAATTGTGGACGAACGCTGTGTGCCGGGCTGTCGCCGAGCTCACCGGGGTGTGTGAGCAAACGGTGACCCACATTAAGAATGTAGCCCTGCGGACTAGAGGTGTGAACGGGCTCCGGGTAGCCCGAAAGCCTGAGTTCCGGCCCGGCCCACGGGCCGGGTTTGGGTAAGCCGACGTCTTCTCACCTCGGGCCCGGGACGGGCTCGGGCTATGTTTTTTTTTTGTTTTGTTTTTTAATCGGGTGGGCCGGCCCAGATGCAAAGCCCGAATCAAACTTACGACGTAATATTTCTTCGCTTTCGGAAGAGAGTCTACAAAATTGTGGAAAGTAGCCTGCTTTCATAAAAGCAATGCTTAGAATTATTTAATGAGTATAGCGACAATAGCAGTAATATACCGTTCACAGAAGACGAGCTTCTTCATTAACTATCGATGGAATTATCCTCCTGTCCTGCATCTGAGGTACTAAACTGCAGGAAGTACAAGCAGCCTAAATATTCCAAGCTTGCTAGCTTCCGAAAAAGATATTGGCAATTCCTGCTGCCATGAGAGAGGAGCGAACGGTAGTTTAGTCTGGCTGGATATGTGGTGCAGGAGCGCCGCATTTCACTAAGCTCAAATCGTTGGATAGCTTGTTATATATACACAAATTCTAATTTGTGTGTATAGTGACTTTCATGTGTCGATTGCTTATGTTTCGCTTTATGTTGAATAATATGCCACATTATCGGAAATAGATATCTTGTATCCGCAGCGAAACGTCATAAGATCGGGCCGGACCGGGCCCGAACTTTTGTTTTTGTACGCCGGGCCGGGCCGGGTGGTCTCGCAGCCCTTTAGCGTCGGGCTCGGGCGGGCCTTCGACGCTGTCAGCGGGCCCGGGCCGGGCTCAGGCTCGAAAATGCGGCCCGTGCACAGCCCTACTGCGGACCCTAGTTGCTTCCCCAAAGCGGAAGAAACTGAATTTCTCAGTAGAAGGCGCCAGACGCATGACCGGCAAGACGAGGCTGCTGCAGTCTGACATCTTTGTATGTACCGAGGGAAAACATTCGGCAGCCATCACACTCTGTGAAGGTGCATGACCAGCAAAGCTCCAGAAAATAATTTATATGAGTCTCTTTTGAATTCAGCGAGACCTCTCCTCAAGCCTTCCAATTCAGCGACATAATGGTACTTGTGTCTTTTGTATGCGGTGTGTGGATGGCGGCGTTCTTCATCTTGCACAGCTTGCATGGCTGTTGTACAGCACCGCAATCGGCTGTCTATTTCGCCTGTAACAAAGCTTAAGGCTATATATTAACATTCAATCACGTAGGACGTCTACCCGCATATCCCTGGCTAGGATATGCGCATTGCTGACTGAACACAAATACACGGATCATAAGCTTCCTTCTTACAAAGGCTGTAAAATGTACTGAAAACCTTCCGAAAGACGGAAAATTTTGTTTCTGAATATCGGTCTATACACAGTAATTTGATGTGTCTATGCACACTTATCAGAATGTCGCTTTCCCATCAACATTTCGTAGGTATATGTTTGCCTACATGCGCTAGCACTACGAGCAAGCAAAACCGAACCTTTAATTGATATCGGCTGCAATCTGCCGGACTACTAGAGTAGTAACGCAACTCTGCGGATGTGCCCCTCAGTACGCGTCGCTTCACTGCCAAGAAAAACTGTCGCCGAGTATATTGTTGATTACCTGACGTTGGATGAACTATAGGACTAGGGTGAACCCCATAGAGTCATGAACTGTGCTGCCCAGTTACATGAATAACGGTCTCAAACGGCACTCGAAAGTGAAACTTCAGTTTAAATGGTGTTTAAATCGGCATGGATTTTTAAAATGGGCATTTGTAGGCCCTTATAGGGAATTCAGGCAGAAATGGCAGAAATTGGCATTGTTAGGCACTATAAAACATTTAACAAGCCCTTTTTAACCTCTAATTCGTGCTGATATATCAAAGTAGGGCAATAGCAACGCCAGGAACAAAAAAGGCATTTGCCTGTAATCTGGTCTCTAATCAGAAGCCACATTACCAAAACACTCAGCAAACTACATTTTGGACAGACTTTTCTGGTTCAGTTCTCCCGCTAAAATTTTGGCCAAGGCTGCCAGCTTCCCTGGTGCAGTGAACCCGAACCTAACGCCCACATTGCGCACGACCTCTTTATTACTCCAGGTTATGCATGTTTATCTGATTTTAAGGAATTTTATATCGTAAGGATACCATGATTAACGCGTACAAGTCATATCTGAATGCTTCCACACCCCCCATAGACGTGAGGCACTTCTAAGCATCCATTCCATTTGACTTATTCCGAAGGAGACATCATTGCTATCGTACTAACTGCGGTATTGCGTGTACGCTTGCTGACATGGTGGTATTTATTTTTGTCTTGTCATAAAAAATTTTGGAGTATATTAGCTGCCTTAAAGAATAAAAATTGCTTGTTAGTTAGCAGCGTGGTTCGGTTTCCTTCTTTTTTCTTCTCTCTCGGCGTCGTTTCTCGCTCATGATAATAAAACAACGTACTCAAATGCGTACTTTTCGTCTGTATGTTACAGGTGTTTCATTCTGCAACTCTAGAATCATGCTTTAATATTGCACCAATCATATGTTACAACACTTCCGTGCTCTCGCACATTAACCTACACTACACACCTTTACAACTGAACACGCATCTGTGCGTTTATCCAATGAAATGAACGCTCGCGAATAACAATCGACACCTTATTTGAGATATGACATACAGCGTCAAAGTTTTCCTTAAGTGCTCCATTACACTATGCTTTGTGAGCCAGTGCTCACTGCGAGTGCTCTGAAAGGTACATGCTCAGGTTTGAGAGTTTCAAGCCAACAGGCTCGCGTGTAGATATTGACGCGTGTGTATTGCATGTGGACGAAAACGACGATGGGGGATTTAACGGACACCAGGCAGTGGGCCTGGGGATATTCGACGACGAAGAAGGCGCTCTTCCTGTGCAGCCGATTTCAGCACGCTGTTTCACTGTCTCAAGGTGTTCCTGTCTTTTGTTCGCGTTGCAGCGCGACAATATATTTGTAGTGAACGTTTTTACAAAGACCAATCCGGCTGCGCAATGTCATCTTCAATATTCACAGTGAAAAAATGTGACATTGTGTGAAAACGGAAGTAATGTTTAAAATAATACGATTATGGGGCACACCGTGCTGTAGGGCTCCATAAATTTATATTATCTGTGGCTTTTAACGTGCACTGATATGACCCAGTAAACGTTACTCTAGCATTTTCCTGCCATCAAAATGTTACCACTGCGGCCCGCTACCCGCGTATTTTTGGTGAGTAGTCGAGCACTGTAGGCAGCGTAGCATCGTGCAGGCAGCAGGCGCACTTGTGAGCGAAAAATCATGATCTTGTCCGTGACCGAAAAATCAAGAATGGAGCAAATAAAACAAATATTTAAATTTCCGGGTCCGAGTGAGGATCGAGCACAGGCCGTCTGCGTGGCAAGCAGGTGTTCTACCACACCGCCACGCCTCTGCTTGGAAATTCAGTGAAAATAACTTTCATGCTTTACAAACACACGGATCCTAACATTAAATCACGTATGACGTGATTGAATGTTAGGACCCGTGTAGGCAACATGTAATATCGAAGTAATATGGCGTGGTACTTGCGTACATTGCCATCGGGCGTCAGAACATGTGATTATCATAACGACTTCATCGTTTAAAGCCGGCCACCCATTAGAAAAGGAACAGACATTACTGCGCGTATTCCCAGAAGACCACGTAGTGGGTGCATAGCAAGTTCGAAAACATTTCACGCGCATACTGCTCCTGCTTTAAAGCATGCTACCCATTACATAGTATGCACTACGTGATTGAAGTATGCACTAGGGACAGGATATCGCTATCGCGTACTACCCTTAAAGGCGAACCTTAACGGTCCCTCAATTTTTATCCAACAGGAGTGGTGAGAATAGACTTCGCAAATCTTATAATGATAGCGCTGAGGAGCGCGTGTCGCAGAAAATTTTCCCTCAGCGTTGCAACATTATCGGTGAGCGAAACATCCGAGATGACGCAAACAATTATCAAGGGAATCGCATCTGCTGATGTTCTGCGCGGCAGTCGAGTATTCTACAACAAAGCCTGCTTTGTTGTAGAATACTCGACTACAACTGCTTGACACTGCTTCTGAAGAACATATGCTAGGTCGGCGTGAATTGTGGTTCCAATGTTGGCTATCCTGCTTTATAGCGATGTCATAAACGTTAAACATATACTCCTATGGCTCAGCTACGTGTAGTTCAGTATTGCCCGGCCCCGCATCAATGCGCCAACGACTGCTATTTTCGGTATTGAGATCATTGCGCCGTAGCGTGCTGTTTGTTTCCATAAAGCGGACGCCTGTGCTGTAACGTAAGTGCCGACTTTAGGTCGGACCTTAAGCTAAATTATAATTATAGAAGCCAACGTAGTCGACGTGCATGGTAAGCCCTTGATATTTCCACAAGCACTTACTGTACAGAAATACGTTTATTCATCTCCTAACGCTTGTCTTCAAGAAAAAAAATTTGCAGATCCCAAGTACCATGGGAATCGATCTTATGCGAAGCATGCGGTGGCAAGGTAACTGGGTTGTAATTTTTTAGACGTGAAGCATCTTATGGCGAAGCTTAATTCGGTGGTAGTGGTGGTGGTGTGCCGCGTGGCCTCACTTACTGCGCATGCGCGAACCCTTTCAAAAAAAAAAAACCTCCTCTCCCCCTCTTTCTCCTCATCCCTCCCCGCGGCAACCACACCCTCACTGCGCATGCGCCTCCCCTCTCTCCTCCTTCGCTCCCCCTCTCTCCTCTAGGCATCCCTGCCCGCGGCGTCCACACTCCCCACTGCGCATGCGTGTCCCCCCCCCTCTCTCTCCTCTCCTACGCTCCCCCCCCTCTCTCGCCTCGCGACGCCGACGCAGGCAGCGTCTGCTGGAGAGTTTCTTGGTAGAAAAACCGACTCCTCGCGTTGCACAACTGTTCACTGGCCACCCCGTATATATGGCAATGGATCTTTACCTGCAAGGTGGTGCCTGTGGGAGATTTCTCCTGTGTGTTGTTGAAGAATAAAAAATTCGCAGCGTGCGCGTTAACTAAAAGCGGACTGCGGGTCTCTGTGTCCAATCGGAGTCTTCCGTCTCTCATTGCCCATTAGCAGCGATTCGCATGTTCCAGTAGGAAACACCGCTCCATCACTGCGTGCTTTGCGCCTCCCCAGTTTTCTCTCCTGCGCAACGCTGCGATGAGCGCCAGCGTCAACGCCGCTGCCAGTGTAAGCGTTAGCGCCCGCTGCTTCACATCTACACATGGTTCCCTTTAGCGGAAGATGGTGTAATTTTTTGATGAGCGAGACACTACAAAATTACGTCAGAAATATGTACAACTGTTGTACGTGCAGACATATGTTTCATATAAACAGTTCTTTATAGTTGCGTAACGATGATACATAAACCAACTTCAGTGGATGGCGGTTAACTACGATTGACTTAACGCGACGTGACGGCTGTGTCATAGAAGTACATATGTAATGTTTGTAAAATTGGATTACCAGCACTGCAACCACAATTGCTGTTTCACCAACATTACGCCGGCATAGGGTATCTTTCCATCGGAGTTCCGAGACCTAGCCTGGCTCTGCGATAGAACACCTGATTGCCACGCAGATTGCTTGGGTTCGATTCCTGCTGGGACCCTGATGTTTATTATTTGCATACTACGTGTCCACGCTGCTGACGTCAGCTTTTGTTAACGCTCTCACATTTAAATTACTAATATCTGTCCTCGCCGTTCCAGGGTATAGATAAATTGTGAAACACCTGTGACGCATACCCGCATACCGCGGCCCGTGGTATACTCTGCCACACGTGTTTGCAGGAAAGTGTTTAACCACTTATGCGACAGGATTTCCACGTTATTCATGTCATGACCAGCCATATATATTCATGAATACCTTTTACCTTTCCATACAAATTTCGGTCTACACCAAGTTAAGGAGGCGATAACTAGAGCACCCAGACGTATATAGATAGATAGCGACGCCCTCACGCGAGCCAACCCCCCAAAGCACCTTGCACCGCATGCGCTTCGTACTGCAAACCACCTGTGCCCGGCTACTTTCTCGTGCTAATTATTTCTTCTGGTAGTAGGACGTGATGAAGACAGTACCGGTGCGTGTGGGTACAGCCCGCCTTACTCGGCACTCATCTACTCTACAAAATGAGACGCACACGCAGCGCTACGAGGAACATGCAATCGATTGAGGCGAAAATACTTGGAGGTGGTGTGCTTAGGTTTAGGTACACGCTAAAGAACCCAATGTGGTCCATATTCCCGGAGCCCTCCACTACGGCATCCTTCACAATCACATCACATCGTGGTCCTTCATAATCATATCATATTCCTTCGTCTCCGGTGTGCATTATTTTACATGAAAATGTTGCTCATCTTTTCACCTGCGCAGTGAAGATTGCATCTGGACTCGTGTGGGCTTGGGACTCTATGTATACAGTGGCTCAGGAAGGTTTGGTGCGACTTGGGGTTGTCTTTTTTCTACACTTTAGTGTCTTCCTAAGACTATATGAGTACGTGCTATTCACGTTTTTATTTTGTGTATTTTTATTTTTAACAATCTTATTATGATTATTATTATTATTATTGCTATTATTATTATTATTATTATTATTATTATTATTATTATTATTATTATTATTATTATTATTATTATTATTATTATTATTATTCCTTTAACTGTGACTGCGACTCACAGCTACTTGCGGAAACCAGTGGCCGCCCCTGCTATGTATTGACTTTCAGCTTTTTGAACTATACAGGGTGTCCAAGCTATCACGCAGCGCGATTTAAAAGAGGAACGGCGTTACGCGAAGCAGACCTAGTGCATATTGTTCCCAATATACTGTAGTAGCCGCTACTAATTTGTTCGTTAATGAGAATTAATTAATTAGTCATAATTAAAATTGTAACTCCAAAAAATACTCACCCAATTATCAAAATGTCAATGAGGCAAATGTGGGCATGTTGAAATGACATCTATCTGTGCTACTTTTCAACAACGTACAAATTCCGGGCTAATTTTTTTTATTTCGGATTCGATTGTTGCTTCATGCATGGCCTCCGAGATTGTGCACCGGCGCGCGACCTCGGAGGCCATGCACGAAGCAACAATCGAATCCGAAAGAAAAAAATTAGCACGCAATTAGTACGTTGTTGAAAGTAGCACAGATAGATGTCATTTCAACATGTCCACATTTGCCTCATTGACACTTTGATAACTAGGTGAGTATTTTTGGAGTTACAATTTTACTTATGAGTAATTAATTAATTCTCATTAACGAACAAATTAGTAGCGGCTACTACAGTATATTGGGAACAATATGCACTAGGTCTGCTTCGCGTAACGCCGTTCCTCTTTTTTAAATCGTGCTGCGTGATAGCTGGGACACCCTGTATATTTCAATAATAAAGCACGAATCATGATACCTTCAACAAAATGTTCAAATTTTATCACTTTCAAGTACAGTGACGGACGGCCGGCATGTGTACTTCAAGTAAATGTTTCCAAAACTATTTTTCTCCGAAAAAAATTTTTGGCATTTCTGCCGATCGGTCACATATCATGCGGCCGAGCTTTCTGAACTTGACGCACAATGTTACAGGGCTGGTAAAAAGTTCCCAGGCCACTATTCCATGTATTCCTATGGGAGTCTGGCCTGGGAACTTTTGACCCCCCTCCCCCTGTACATGCGCGCAAAATGTAATATTCCTCATTTTACTCACTTCTTGAAGTTATAAAGAACGAAAAAATAGGTTTTGATTTGACCGCGTCCCGAGACCAGAGTTATCATATATGTTTGCTACCACGTTGCCAACGCAGTGGTGCCATCAGGAAGTGCCACGGCAAGTCTGAAGCCGAGCATTCCCTGCGCGCGCTAGCCTCCGCAACAGCCGGCGGCGGGTTGACTCGGGGCGCCCCCGCGAAGCTGCGGCGATAGGTAGCAACAGCCCCCCGTGCTCAGGCCGTAAAAGAAGGGAGCGAGCGTGCGCCTCCAGACCGCCCGTGCACTGACATACCTTTCCGTTCAACGCTTCGTCTACCTCGCCTCCCCCCCCCAACCCGTCAACAGTGCACGCTGCCCTAGCTCTTGTCTTGGAGGCCCACACAGTGGAACGCGCCATTGCAGTACGCTGCCCTCACCCTCCTACAAGTAAACAAACACCAGCGGGTCACTGCCGTCGCTAAGGAACACAGCGTAAACCTTGCAACCATTCGCTGCTAATATTACTACGAGCTCGGACACTACAGTCGATACTCTTTATGTCGCAGCGCTCCGTCGGGAACCTTCACAGCGTAGCGGCTACTGAGAGCTGGATCCCCGGTAAATCGTCAACACCTTTTCTTGTTGCTTGCACCGTTTACACAGCTGCCCACGTTGCAAGTGAACCTAGTCAGCCACAGCAAAACGTTGAAGCACTAGGGGACAGTACTGATGCTTTCAATTTCGTAACATTGACCCTTCTCCCCACTCACTGCCATTTGAAGCGTCTGAAGACGGTCATGGTCACGCCAGTCTGTACCCTGTTGGCCGATGGAACTGGTCTGGTAACGTTTGGAGAAATATCTATAACTAGAGGCCGGATTTTTAGGCACTAAAAATGGCGTTTTAGGCGCCAAAAATAGGCAGGCAAAACACAGTTTTAGGCCCCCGAAATCGTAAATGTAGGCACAATAAATTTTTACAAAAACTCAAACTTTCGAAAAAAGACGGGCGCGACCTGTGTCTACGACAGGAAAACAAACAAATCTTATAGTTTATGATGGAACAAAGGCGTCAATGGTTTAACTAGCCATGCTATTGCCCTTTTTCCCGCACCGTTTCCTCAACATGGTATCTCCTTTTATTAAAAGAAAGAGAACATGGTACTCTTTCTTTTCGGCATCGCTGAAGAGGGCAGCCAAGGAGCCAATAGCCAGACCTCTAAAAGGCCAGAAGGGTCTTTTAGCCTCGTATTGGCCGTGTACAATCGCGCAGGGTCAATTTCTCCTTTGTCTGTGAAGACCTTAAAGGGCCCCTTACCAGGCTTTACCATTTCGAGCTGGTAAGTGTAATGCATGCACTGGGCGCTAACGATCACGTCTGCTAAGATTTGCAACGCTGTGGGCCCCGGAAAGAGTTGAAATGTACAGACTGAACGCAGCTTGCCCTTGATCTCACGGCGCGCGCACCAATGCGGAGGAGGTGAGGCACAACAAGGAATGGTCCTGCATACGTCACAGTAGTACGTGACACTGCGAGTACTATTAGAGGCGACATGTGTAATTTGTGCAATCTGTTGCTTGAATAGAAGATTGAAAGTTGTAGAAATATTAAAACATACAAACGGAATCTGTGTGCGTTTATATTTATTTTTTTTTTACTTCGAATCGAGCGCGACGCGAGACTAAGCTGCCTCTATTTCGTTTCCGTCCGTTGTCTCGCCGTTCCAGCATTCTGCTGGCGAAAGCCCTGACAACGCCTGGCGTGTTTTTGATGCGTCGTCCCTTACAGCAGTTCCAGCGGTACGACGAGCTGTGTCATTGTAAGGATACATCATCCATGCCAGCCTCTCCAAACGCATAGAGGGATCCATCCCACGGAAACAGGCAGTACAGTAGAGAGAACGGCGAAACGATACAACATCGCTTGTATGCACGACCTAGCTTGGGTATGTCATGCACACACAGTGTAACCTTGCGTGCTCATGACGTGTTGATGCGTCTGCGTCGTGTGATCTTCCGGCTCCGAGTTGCTCCGATACCGAAGAGGCCACGGAAGAAATTTGGCTTGCGAGTGGAAAAGGTTTCAAGCTCCCCTACCAGCATCATGCTTCCGCGGCTCGTAATGAACCAATTAAAACGTTCTTGTGGTGCAAAGCTCTTCATTGGGCACGCAACAACTTCCAGTGTCTGACTAAAATTTCTTATGTGACCTGGTGAAGCGCCCTTTGAGAAGTAAATTCCATGCATGGTTTCGCCTTCGTTCTCCATCTTCCTGCTGCTGTACAGAAGCACATCCTGTTTCCTACGCCCCACCACACCCAGGTCTTGAAGGAGGGGCTTCAATTCCATGGGAACACTGGACTGGAAAACCGGCTGTGTAAAAAGCCACCCACCATGTCCTTGACCATGAACGCCACTCTCCTCTTTTCTCCTCTCCTCTTGCTACCTTTATTTTCCTCTCCCCCATTGCACTGTATATGCTGGGACGTACTCCCATTTAAGGGACCCCTGACAGCGAAAGTTTTGTTTGCGACCATTTTACAGTAATTTGTAGCTTTGCGTCTGGTAATGCCGAAATTGAATCGTAAATGCTCCAACGTATCGTATAATTAATGCTAACATCCTTAATTGAGAACGATTTTGCTTCAGTTCGAAACGCCCGCCTAAATACCATAAGAAACTAGCGCCCCACAGCGGGGCAGCGCCTGAGACTACATACGCTCAAGCTTCGGTGACGCTGAACGCGCCGTTTTCACATAGGTGGACCCGCGGGGGGTGAAGAATGAAACGATGTGGGTGCTTTGAGCATGTCCCCCCTCAGGAAAAAAGAAAAGCATTTCTGGCGTAGGCAGCCAAAACCACCTTGAGAGCAGCCCCCAAAAAAAGCGAGAGGGCTGACGAACAATAGTCCTCGCCGAGAGCCAGTCGGGGTATTGTGCGAGCCCCGAAAATGTTATCTGACATCGACAATACTTGCTTGACCTCTGCAACGTCACAAGGGGAGCCTCTGTCTACGTCAAACCACAGAAAATGTCGATTGCACCTGAATACTCGGATGAGCACTTACCTTTACTTTAAAGCCAAATTAAAATATCTTACAGGCAACGCTCGTCCCTAATAATCGGTCAGAAGTGCCCCGAATGCAGAAGTCTTAAACAACACAAGCATCTCGAGTTACCAAATTTGGTGTACGGGGTCCTTTAAAGTTGCAGCAATAGCGTCTTTTCCTCTCCTCCTCCTGCCCCTGCTCCAGCCGCTCGCGCCATGTCACTGCGGTGGGGGTAAAGTGGCCGGCGCGTCCCCATTTCACTGCTGCTAGCCGTTCCTTACCGGAGTTTGTTGAACTAGGGAAGTAGGTTGCGGCACGCCATAGAGTTCCGAAACGTCAATTTTCCCGGTAACATGAATTAAGGGCTCAAACTCTACTGGAAAGCAAAATCTGAGTTTAAATAGTGCTCATATAGGCGCTGTTTTTGAAAATAGGCATTTATAGGCCCTTATAGACATTTAGGCACAAACCCCAAAAATAGGCATTTATAGGCACTATCAAAACACTATAAAAGCCCTCCTTAACCCCTAATTCATGCTCATATATCAAAGTGGCACGATAGGAAAGCAAGGAAAAAAAATAGGCATTTGCCTAAAATCCGGTCTCTATCTTTAACTGTAACTGCATTGGTCCACAGTGTGTGTGTCCCTTTCATTTTTGTTCGAAGCAACTGTACACCCTTGTTCTTGGACTTCAAAGTAGTTCTCCACTATGGATGTGCGCATTTAATTTAACCATGCCGAATTTATAATAAGATTGTTCCTTGACAGTTCCTTGGCCTGACTTGGTTGAGATCTCACTAGAAAATAAAGTACTGTCCCTGTCTGGGCGCCCTCCCTTTAAGTTGGCCGCTCACGCGAGTACAGGTGTTCGCTCCTTCCTGAACAATGCCACTTCTTTGATGCCTAAAAAATGATCCTACATTCATAGGAAATCTCGCAGCCCCGATATGTGCGCTAACGTCTGTGCTTCTACCGAAGCCCCTCCTAGACGAAGGCGTGCTCTCGCCTCAATCGTTTTCCTTTCCTCTACTGGCAACGTCTGCGGTAACTATACTTTTGCATTCTGCTGCGTGGATGCCTGTTCGTTTCGACAAGGACGCATGCTCATACGTGGATGTTTTGTTGACTGCACAAATTGCTGGAGACCTGGCGGTGAATTTGTCATCCCAGACGCCCCACTGCGCTCCTACAGTATCACGGTCGCCGTTCTGGTATTCAACCTATCAGACGGCCCGTTGCGCTTCATTTGCGTAACTGTGTTGGCGTCAAGTGCAGCTCTTCAGGCCTGCTATGTTCTTGCAACAGCTCCAAGCTATGCTTCTCGGGAAAGTGGTGACGGGTCCGTCGATTGAGATGAGTTTCAGTTCGGTCCGAACTTCAAGTCGTCACAGAAGTCCGACATCCATGCATTGCTGATGAAATTGCGAAGGTGCTTGGTGTTGTCACGGAGCTAAATTGTCTACACTACTCTTGTCCTTCCCAAGATCGACACTGGCTCCCATGCACTGGTTCGACAATACCCTCGTCGCGTATCTGCTTCTGAACGCCCCAAGATCGTGACGCAAGTGTAAATATGTTACAACGTGGCATGATGCCTCACTCGTTCAGTCCTTGGTCGTCCCCTGTCATCCTCATGAAAAAGATCGACGGCACTACGCGATTTTGCGTAGACTATCGCCGTTTGAACAGCGTTAACAAGCTCGATGTAGACCCCCCTTTGCCGCCTCGATGAAACCTTAGCTACACCTCATGGGGTCATATATTTCACGGCACTCGACATCCTATCCAGATGCTGGAAAGTTACCTTCGATGATCAAGACGTGTCAAAGGCAGCTATTATCACACCAAATGACCTGTATTATTTGAATCACCTCCCATGTGGGCTCTCTAATGCACCTGCTATGTTTCAACGACTAACGCACCGGCCCCATAAACACTGGAGGTGTTAGAAAGTTTTGGTCTACTTGGAAGACATCATCGTCTACGCTCGGACGTTTTCATTGCACAATACTGATTGAAGCTCTTCTTGTCCGCCTTAAGCGAAACTGGGTTGTGAATCAAACCTGCGAAGTATTTCTTCGGGTATTGTGGTGTTACCTTCTTCAGTCATGTCTTGAGTGCCCAAGACATCACTCACAACCCGTCAATGTTAAAAGCTTTAGGCAGCATTCCACCTGCTACCCTTGCCACAGAAGTTCAAAGTTATTTCAGCTTCGCTTCCTACTTCCGCCGTTTCGTGCCCGGCCTTGTCACCCGTGCTGCACTTCTCAACATACTTCTTAAAAAAACAGCAGTGGCATTCGAGCTTGCGGTCCCTCAACAATGCCTTTACATGATTTCGAACAGGTCTCATAAGATGCTGCGCGAGAAAGGGCAGCTGTTTAGGGAGGCCAATGTTATAGCGCTAACACGTTCGAAAGCTCGGGAACTTGCTGCAAAGGTAGTGGCCAAGTCGCCTTTAGCTAAACTTGGTCGCTCGCAAACCCCACCAGCGGAGATCGAAGTTGCCCCAACGTGAAGACAGCAGGAGGTTCCAACCATGGAGGATGAAGTTACAGCAGAGGCATCATCAGAGTTATTGGAAGAGCATTCGAAGAACGTATTTGGAGCACCTACGTCG
This sequence comes from Rhipicephalus appendiculatus, assembly GCA_030522465.1. Classification (NCBI taxonomy): domain Eukaryota; kingdom Metazoa; phylum Arthropoda; class Arachnida; order Ixodida; family Ixodidae; genus Rhipicephalus; species Rhipicephalus appendiculatus. The sequence goes on from JALIZH010001345.1 coordinate 49,480, forward strand.
GACAGCCTACAGCGGCTGTAAAGGTTGACAGCACCGCCTTGAGAGATGAACGAAGGCCCGAGCCTGCGAAACATCCAGAGCAGTTTAAATGAAAAGGGAGCCTGCAAAAACAAAAGCTATTATGTGAAGGACGGTATACTGTAAGGGAAGTATGTTGATATAAGGGGTGTAATGTTTGATCAGCTTATCGTGTCCCAAGCTCATTGACAGGATATACTGCGCTTGTCGCATGGAAGTTCTTGGGCTGGTCATTTAGGCGTCAAAAAACTAAGAAGCGGCTTTTGCAAGAGTATTATTGTCCAGGCTGTTTCCGCGATGCGGAGCAGTTTGTGAGGATATGCGACACATGTCAGCGTGAGGGGAAGCCAGGTGACAAGTTGAGAGCGCTCAGGAAGCTGGTGCCGATCATCGCAGAGCCCATTCACCGGCTTGTAGTAGACACTGTAGCCCTACTTCCGGCAACAACATTGGGATACCGCCACGTTATGACCGCGATTTGCCCCCCGACTAAGTTCTCCGAAGCGGTTCCACATAAAGCGCTTAGCCCACTGGAATCAGCTAACAAGCTCCTTTCCATATCCGCGCGAGTGGGCTTTCCCGCCAAAGTAATCAGTCCAAGGCACTGTGTTCACAAGCGCTCTTACCACTACCTTTTAAGAAAGATGTGGGATAAAGCTCATTCACAGCTCAGTGTACCGCTTACAGTTACGTCGAGAAGCTCCGCTATTCTAAAGGGAAATTCAAGGGGATTAGGCTTCGAAAGGAAGACGAACCGGGAGCTATGTTTGCCTGCTACCATGTTTGCGTTAAGGACTGCCTCGCATGAATCAACGGGACTAATTTGCAGAACATTTCATGGCCTAACAGGTCGTATAATCAGATAGAGACGCCTCCGACCTCCTGAGCTCAAGGTGGCTCAACTTACCGATCCCCGCAAGAACTCTGGACATCCGCTCATTTCTGGCACTTGCAGGCAACTATCAAAATTACATTATGAAATATTCCGAACTAGCTCGCGTTTTAAAAGACGCCCTTCGCAAAACTGAGCCACAGACTGTCGTATGGGACGAACGTAAAGAGAAGGCCTGACGGCCTTGAAAAAGCGCCCGAACAAATCAACCTGTGCTGAAATCGCCGGACCACTCAAAAGAGTTTGTAGTTCAGGGTGATGCTAGTGAGCGGGGCATGTAAGCGGTGTTTCGCAACAGGGAGAGGACGGGTGAGAACAAGCGTACAGCGCAACCGAGAAAGAATGTGCGTGTCTCGTATTGCTGTGCAAAAGTTGCCGTTCTACCTTATAGGCTCGATGCTCGTCATAGAAACAGGCCATCGTCCTCTAAGATGGCTGCAGACAAGTTCTTCCAAAAATGGTCACCTCCTGTGTTGGAGCCTCGATTTGAAGCAGTATTCAAATGAAGTACGGTAAATAAATGGGAGTCTCAATGGTAACGCCGAAGCCTCTAGATCATGAATTGGCCTCGAAGGTTTTTCTTCCTGACATAGGCTTTTGTGTTACCTTTTCTTGCGCAGTTATGGAAAACCTTTGCGTTTTCTGGTGTGCAACGAAATTATGTTTGTGTTAAATCTACTAGCAGTGTAGGAAGGTTGTCACTATTGTGTTTTCAAGTAATCCTGGCGGGGCTCGGTAAGCACTCGTCTCGCGCTTTCTTGCTCGGTGGCTGGGTTTCCCCATAATTTGCGAAGGCTTTTGGAGTATCTGTGCAGCCTGTCGGCACCACCTTACGAGACCGAGCGGTGCATAAACCCAGGCATCACGTATAGTGCTCTGAACCAAGAAGGCTACCAGCTTCGACAACTGATCCCTCTAGACAGTGGATGCTGCCCCTGCACGTCGGGATCTCCATCGGCGAGGAGACAATCTGTTATGCTTCCATTCCGTGACATCCATCAGCCGCAGAAGCGAGAACGCAGACCAGGGGAGACCCTCTCCAGCCAGCTGGTTTTGCCCCGCCGGGAGCACCGGAATTGATGGAAGGACATTGCTGAGGAATGCGGTCCTATTGTACGTGCGTGCGTTTATGCTGTGCGCAAGAGTGTAGTGAGCTCGCGCCTAGCTTTTGGGCGTCTGTATCTTAGTGGCGTGATCGGTGGTGTGAGAACAATATGACGTCCCTGTTTTGCGCTGTCGTCAGGAGCGCGACGTGACGCATGCGGCTGGTGCCCTTTAAAACGCGGAAAGAGACTGGGAAGTGAGAGACTAGACGTAGACTCTGATTGATCACTTCTCCTCGGCTTCTTCACATTCTAGCAGGGTTGCCGTTGGGTGGACATGAAAAGGCGCCAGAACTCACGCCAAAAGTGGCCAAAGTAGCCATGTCATTTGATATTATCGCCAATTTTTTAGCCAAATAGAACAGAAGCGGTATTATCAACATAGTCTTTACTATTTATGAATAAATAAAACTACTTTGAATAAGTAAAACCACAAGTTTAGAAAAGAGCCATGGCGCCAACTGCAAATTTTTGTCGCCAACGGGGGTCCAAAAGTAGCCAATTTGGCGCAAAGTAGCCACCAACGGCAACCCTGCATTCTAGTATGTCAGTTTCAACTTATATGTACGCTTCACTATTGCGATGCATTAAACGCTGTTGTTTTGTTCTACGCCGTCTCGGCTGTACTTCTCTTCTCGTGGGTGTCACGGATTCGAGCGGTCTCGCGCAATGTACCCAGTCAAGGCCAGAGTGTCGGAAACACACATTCATAAAACAAACAAACGGGACTCTAAGATATACAAATATACAAAAAAGACAGCATAACAGACAGTTATGCGCAGCTATGTTCTTCAATAGTACTATATGTTATGCCGAGTCGTAATAATCAAACGCAACAGATGTGTAATTAAAATAGCGCGCGGGCTAATCTAAATTCTATTTTTCAATTCAACGTGACAGGACTGCGGTAGTTAAAGGAAGTTCCTGAGATAAATCATTGATATGAGGATCCTTACTTGTACAAGACGTGCATATTTTATATTACCATCTTCTAGTATATGTCTAATCATGAGAATAAGATGGACTGTGTAGATTCAGATAAAAATTTTGTCCCAAAAGCTTTGTGTTCACCAAGATTATCAGTTATATGTTCTGCGCACATATTTTATTTATTGTTAAACGTGATATTTCTATCTATGAAAATTATTCCATTAATTGCAACAAGATATGTAAAACTCTGTCGTATTTCAATTTCATTGGCAGACACTGGGGTTATGACTGTTAAGTTATATATCAATGCGGCTAAAGGAATACACACGTTACTACTACTGGTGTAAAGGAAGAATCCTTGTCAAGATATGGAATATATGCTGACGCCAATTCTGCGAGGGATCGCGTTAATTAAAGAACTGCGTCTCTTTCAGGTGCTTGCGCTTACTCCCGTAACATGAAAGCATAGAATAAACGCGCCACGGTGGTCAAATACCGTATTTTCTGGTGTATAAGTCGCACATTTGTATAAGACGCACCCCCTACTTTTAACGACTTTCGCAGGAAAACATTATATATAAGACGCACCTCTGTATAAGACGCGCCTATCTTTAACGCGGTCAACATGATAATGTTGTCAACATCGATGGAGTTGCGTCTGAGGCAATATAAGGCTCGGCGGGAACACACAACCTACCAGTGAACCAACGATCGCGCCGCACAATTAGAGTACACTCTAGCACAGTCACGGAAACCGCCGAAACACACGGGCACAAAATGTAAATGGCGACGGGAAGCCGGAAGCTGCGACTACTGTTGGATTGCCTAGAAGTCTCACATGAAAACTGATGATGATGATAACGAAGTGGTGCTTTCGTTTCATGCGAAGCATCTTATGCTTGGGGGCTATGTCCGTCCCGCGTCCCCCGTCCCGCGTCCGGCCACTTTCATGAAGTAGGGAAGCACCCATTATGCGAACCAGAACACTGTAGTAATATGAAGACCGTCAACCCTATCACAGTCATCAGAGTCATGGCCGAGAGCACAGAGAGGCTGATTAGCAATAGCTAGGCAGGTGGTGTCTGTCGCCCAGGTTGACCCCATTCCTTGAGTCATGGCCGAGAGCACAGAGAGGCTGCTTAGCAATGGCTAGGGAGGTGGTGTCTGTCGCCCAGGTTGACCCCATTCCTTAATATTAAGGCGAAAGCCTTTAATGTCTCATGCTCACGTCCGTCCGGCGTCCGTCCGTCCGTCCGTCCGGCGGTAGTGCTCCCCACGCACCTCCTCTGCTGTGCTTCCCCTCTCTTTCCTCTAGGTATCCCTCCCGCCCGCGGCGTTTACACACCCATCGCGCATGCGCGTCCCCCTCCCCCTCTCTCCTCTAGACATCCCTCCCGCGGCGCTAACACCCCCCATTGCGCATGCGCATCCCCCTGCCCCTCCCTCTCCTACGCTTCCGCCTCTCTCTCCTCTCGGCATCCCCCCCCGCGGCAACCACACCCCCAATGCGCATGCGCGTCCCCTCCCCCCCCCTCTCTCCTCTCCTACGCTCCCCCTCTCTCGCCACGCAACGCCGACGCAGGCAGCGTCTGCTAGCGAGTTTCTTGGTTGAAAAAACCGACTGCTTGCGCTGCACAACCGTTCACTGGCCACCCCGTATATATGGCAATGGATCTTGACCTGCAAGGTGGTGCCGGTGGGAGATTTCTCCTGTGCGTTGCCGAACGATGAAAAATTCGCAGCGTGCGCGTTAACTAAAAGCGAACTGCGGGTCTCTGTGTCCAGTCCGAGTCTTCTGTCTCTCATTGCCCAGCAGCGATTGGGATGCTCCAGTAGGAAACAACCGTCCATCACTGCGTGCTTTGCGCCCCCCAGGTTTCTCGCCTGTGGAACGCTGCGATGAGCGCCAGCGTCAACGCCGCCGCCAGTGTAAGCGTTAGCGCCCGCTGCTTCGCATCTACACATGGTTCCCTTTAGCGGTGGATGGTGTAATCTTTAAGGCGAAAGTCTTTAATGTCTCATGCTCACGTCCGTCCGGTGTCCGTCCGACCTTCGTCCGGCGTCTGTCTGTCTGCCTGTCTGTCTGTTCGTCCGTCCGTCCGTCCATCCGTCTGTCCGTCCGTCCGTTCATCCGTCCATGTCCGTCCATCCGAGCTCTGGCACTGAGCCAGGTGGCCGCCGGGATGCGCAGACAGACGCCGGTCGCGTCGGACTCTATAGCGCTCGCCCTTTGCTTGCGTAGCGTCGCTGTGACCAGAGTTTGCATTCATTCTGACCGACGCCGTCTCAATGGACCCAGGCGTTCACGGAATACACTTTCCAATTTACAAAGGGTCCGTCAACTTAAGAGCTGGAACGCGGATGGCGTTTGCACGATGCGCAAAGCGCGAGAAAATACTAACGCATGCGAACGGAGGAAGATGAGTCTCGCGTCTCGCTGCGATTCGCGGTAAAAAATTAAAGAAGAAAACACGCACACATTAGGTTTGTGTCTTATGCCACTGAGAGTGTAAAAGAAAAAAGATATGGCATAATCAGTGGAATGGCCACACGCTTTCGCCGAACACACTTTGGAATGTACAAAGTGTCCTTCAATTTTTTGCTTGCATGTGTTTGGAGGGGGCTTAGTCCGTCCCTCCTTCTCGCGTCCCACACCACCACAGCGCATGCGCGTCCCCCTCCTCCTCTCTCTCCTACGCTCACCCCCTTTCTCTCCTCTAGGAATTCTCTACTCTACGGAGCGGCCCCCGCGTCCCATACCCCCCACAGCGCATTCCCGTCCCCTCCCCTATACTCTCGTGCGCTCACCCCCTTCCTCTACTCTAGGAATCATCTACTCTACGGAGCGGCGTCCCACAGCGCATGCGTGTCCTCTCCCCCTCTCTCCTCTAGGAATCCTCTACTCTACGGAGCGGCTCCTGCGTCCCACACCCCCACAGCGCATGCACGTCCCCTGCCCCTCTCTCTCCTCTCCTACGGTCCCCCCCCCCGTCCTTTCCTCTAGAAATCCTCTACGGAGCGGCGCGCACGACAGGTGGTGTGACAGCTGCATACTCCACTGGGGGGCGCCACGGCAGTTCGCGGTATGAAAATGACGGAGCGCGCGCGCCTCATTCTCTCTCCTGTGCAGCGCCGCGATGAGCGCCCGAACCACTGCCGTGAAAAGAGAGCGGCGACGTTCCTCCCGCTCAAGCTAATTATCTCCCCGCTGCTTCGCATCCACACATGGTTCCTTTTAGCGGGAGATGGGGAATTTTTTTTGTAACTGGTAGATCGTGGCCGCTAAACGTTGCGATAAAACGTTGTGGTTGGTTGTTCAAACTTTATAATCAGTCCTGCGAGACGCGACTGGCGCGCAGTGCGGTGCTCGTTTTTATTTATTGCATCAGTTCTGTGGGTTTAATGCTTTAAGATGAAACAATTCGAACAAGAAGATAGTGCGCGTGGTGGTGGCGGCCTTTATCGCGGCAATAATTTCCGTGTTCGCGGCGCTGCTTTCACAGTAAGTAGCTGCCACCTGAGATCACGGTTGCTTTGTTGTTATGACAAGATTACATATCTTTTTAAGAATGCTTTCGCGCACAGTTTATCGTACTCGCGAATAAAGTAAGGAAATTTTGGTCGCGCAAGATCGCAAGACGTTTTGCGTATATAAGACGCACCAGTGAAAATTTCAGAAAAAAGTTGCGTCTTATACGCCGGAAAATACGGTAGTTAGGGTGCTCGACGGCTGACGCGCAGGTCGCGGTATCGAATGCCGGCCGTGGCGGCCACATTTTCGGTGGGGGCGAAAATGCTCGAGTCCCGTGTACTTAGACTTAGGTGCACGTTAAAGAACCCGAGGTGGTCGAAATTCACGGATCCCTGCCAATACGGCGTCCCTCATAATCATATGAGCGTTTTGGCAGGTTGAACCCCAACAAATTAAAGTACGGAATGGAATTGTGCGGTTTGCCGCCCTGATAGGAAGCACGAACTTGAATGTGGTCGGCTGTAGAATAACTACCGCGCAGCTTCTACAGCCTTAGAAGCTGCGCGCTAAAGTAAAATATCGTAAAGAATAAATAGTACATCGCAGTGATATACGAATGACGAGAACGAGAACATACATTTCAGTAAGAAAATATTGTCTGCTTAAAAGCATTTGACTCTCAGTACCGGCCTGGTAAGAGCTATTTCAGACTTGCGTCGCAAGAGATCAAGCACTTGCACGTTTCAGGATTCACGAAACAACTAAGCCTTGTGGGCGCCCATTTGAAACAGTAATTCAGTGGATCTTTTAGTCTTCCGATAAGTAAAAATAAAAGCAAAAAATGAAACAGAGAAAATGAATGTACAAAAAATGACATTTAGACCGCATAAAGGAACAAAGAAAAAGTGAATTGCAATGAGCATGGTAAACATACGAACAAAGTTTTAGTATCGCAACACCCTCATTTTATTGGGTTGAAATGTTAGAAAATATGAAAAATAAAAACAGCATCGATCGGTCAAGTAAAAGTGTTACAGTTTCCCCGCAAGGGCGAATAAATGAATAGGGTAACAACAAATTAGAATTTCACGCAAAGAACTCGAAACAGCTCGAAAGTTGCAGCATGTTGCTTATGCACACAGGGTGTATGAAAATAACACACACAGGTCGGGCGCAAAGCTGTGACAGCTTGACACTTGCAGCGCGCTGTTCAAACATAAAGCGGGACGCACGAAACTAACACACAAGTACACAAAGGACGAGCGCCAACTTACAACTGTCACCGTTGTTCCTTCTCCGAGTGTGAGCAGCGCGTTACAAGTGTCGACTAAGCACAATAAACTAGCCCGCACTTTGATTCTTCTAGCTAGCAGCTCACTCATTTCGCTAACGCGGCCGCTGCAACGAGCGAAGTGACCTTCGTGTGCTATGTAACTTCAACGCAAAAGTTTCGGTGAAAGCCCGAAACGTACAAACCGCCCTCTCATGAAATAGGTGCACGCACACGGGCACCACGCCCTGTAATGCAAAGTACAGGTGGTATAGGTTGGAGGAGGTGCGCGCGCGCGCATTGCAACTCCTCTGAAACAGCGAGTGGGATGACGACGTCTAAAGCGCGCCCTTTGCGTCATCTCACTGGTGATAAAGAGAACACGCAGAAGCGCCTCCGAGGTCTACGTACCGCCAGTGGTAAATGTAAATGGTGTATATAAATAGCTCGTCGTTTTACAGTAAAAGCCAGTTGATTCGGCACTCGTTAATTCAGAAAATTGGCTAATTCAGACGCGTTGTCTGGCCCCGGGCAGCATATGCATTGTTAGTGGCATCAAACTCTCGTTAATTTGGCCAATTTCGCTGAAACCCGATTCATTCGCATGCAAGCACCACAAATGTGTGACGCAAAAGAGCGAAAACAGCGTTCGGAGGCACCTGATATCAGGTGGCACTGTCCGCATGGCTACCTTGATCAATTAGTGACAATGGTATTGTCCACATGCGTATATGAGACTGGGCAGCTTCGTTTTAACTTAATGTTACAAAATTCATATGTGGCGGAAGCTATTGAGCAGCTTCATAGAATTGGCACACATAGACCGAGAAACTTTATGAAAAAAGCATAGAATAAGGTTTTCTAAGTGTTTTAGTTTCGTTGTTTATGAGATTCACCTACCATGCGGGCGCTTTTATGTCAGTCAAACATGGGCTGTCTGTTAACGACCGTATGCGTGAGCGTTCCACCTAATGTTAGTAATAAAGCGCCAGATTGCCAGCTATAACTACGTTGCAGTGAGTGTGGCCGCCAGCCGCATTTTATACATTGAATTAAACTATCAAAATACCATCTTTAGCTCGCACATTTCATATATTCAGCCTTTCCAATGGCTATGTAAAACGGCCTTCAGTATCACTTTTTCCGAACAATGTACCATTCCTATCTGAATAAGTATTTGTTGCATTGGCAAATGCTTTATTTACAATATAATCTGTGTTTATTTTGCAAAGGTGGCTGGCTATATACGCTTCCAGAAAGAATAAACACTATATTGTTAGCGCCGTAATGGGTGCGTTTCAGTTATCTCGTATTGCGGCGCTGTGTTCTTGTTTTATGGTCATAAATGCGCAGTAGGAGCAAAAAAGTTTATGCATGTCAATGCAATTTTACCACAACCAACACAAACGAGAAATGAGATGTACAACGTAACAAATTAAGAAGGAAGAAATATTGTCATGCAGAAGAATAGAAGTGAAAAAACAAAACAACTAAAATATAAAGCTGGCTGCCTGATTTTACGAGCCGAATACAGGCCTTACAAGCAAATTTTGTTAACGCGAATGCTGAATGTCATATTTCCCCAGGAGATAACTTCTAACTCAAATTTTCTTGCGTACAACGCACAAGGAAAAGATTTGTACCAGTACACACTACATTAACATGCAGTTCTTCTCAATATTACGTCTTTAACAGAAGCTTCTTCATGTATTGCAACTGCAGTGTCATTGCTGAAGAGGATATGCGTTAGAAAGCAGGCAGTGCGACAAATATAACTAAGAGGTCCACGATAAGGAAAACCTCGCTTTGTTTTTATTATGGCAATTTCCTTAAAAGTTCTGAATTGTCAGCGCTTGCGAAAGAATAACATATGCCCAAGTGTCGTGAAAAGCGAAACGCTTAACATTCCATTCGGCGCTGTGGTATTAGTGATTAAGAAAAATAACGAATAACGTCAGATAATCTGGCTGCGATTCCGCGCGATGAAAGCTGAACGTTTTGGTGTTAATAGACTTTAACTTTAAAACTTTTTCGTCTTTAAAGAGATTAACTTTAAAAACACCGCTAAGAATATCGTCAGTATAAAACAATACCATGCCTAACCAGGGCAATATTGGCTTATCAATGCATTCACCGTAAAAACACGACCTAACGGCGAACTTCAGATAAGTCAAGAGCTTTTTTGTTCAGCTCGTGGCTCAAGAGAGCTGGAACTTACGTGACAATGCCTTGACGGAGGAAGAAACAAGATCCGAAGTGAGTACCATGCGTATATATACCATCGCCGTTTGACGCAGTCTTCATGAAATGCCCAAATATATAAAAGTAAAATCAACTACTGTAACATAATTTAGGGTGTGAAAAATTCCAATGGTACCGTTGACTTGAAGCACGGGGATCAAATTGTTGTTGGGTGAGAAAACCAACTGTGCTGTATATCACTTCGTGCGCGCACAGGAAAAAAAAGACAGTAGAAAAAACATGGTTAATCCATCCGTCATAAGAATCGGTATAACACGAAAGTAAAACGTGTCCTTAGAGAAGTAGTGGAATGTTTACTGTTCAATTGATATAAGAGAGCTTGCACACTGTATTTTGGTGTTTGGCAGCCATAGCGCCGTCTAACATGAATGCACTCATGTTGACGCTTTGTGGTACATCTGCATCTCGACGACTAAAGTCCATGATCAATAAGCAAACCCCTGTGGCAGCTGTAGTAGTTAACGTTGAGAGAGTAATCAGAGAAAGTGGTGTGACATACGAGCGTCGCGGATTCAACTGAGAACTTGGGCTATGGTCGCCGTCTCGCAGCATTTTAAAGAGTTATTGAGGTGAAAGCCTTAGGTGCCTCATCAAACGGGAAACTTGACCATCGTCGGTGACCATCCTGCGGCGTGGGGAACGAGTGATGCAAAAAATCATCATCACGTGATCATATGACACCACGGATCGCAAAAATTTGTGACCAAATCATGACATCACGAACTCTGGCGTGACGTCATTTTAAGTAACGCTATGTGACGCCGCTGTAACTCTTATGGGCGGTGAACAAAACCGAACAGCACGCAACCTCAAAAGAATAAAATAAAGACGGCGCTTGGCAGCGACACGTGAAGCCACGACTCGTGTTCCCTGCTCCCTTATACATGGACTGAGAAGAAAAATCCACGCAACCCCGCGAAGTGAATCATGACGAGTGCGCGAATTTTCGGGAATCGCATGGGTGAGTAACCGTACGATACCCCAGTGTTGCCCCATATAATGTGTATTTAGCGACATTAAGTGACATAAAGTGACATAAAGAGTCAAGACAAAGGTCCTAAGTTTTCCTTTTGAAGGAAAAAATGTAGCGCAAAGCAACACACGGACAGACAAAGAGCACGGGACGGGCGCTAACTTCCAACTGTGTTTATTTGCTAAGCCATACAAGGTCCTAACGTGCATAATATCTACGTTGAAGTCGCCGACTAGTATAAAGGGTTTGTGCTTGTATGTGTATTATATCGTTTCGTCACAATTATGACTGATGTCCATCTATTGTAAACCTTTTTTTTCAATTCACGTACACACTTATGTTTCGACTACAGCAACGGTTTCCTGTTACCTTGACAGCGGACAGTCAGAGTCGACGACAAAGCTAGATCCTAAGGTCTATAATAATTAGTGTACGTTGAACTCGCCAACTTGTATAAATGGTTTGCGCTTGTAGGTATTTTATATTGTTCTATCACAATTATGATTTATATTAGTTAATTCATAAACCTCTTTTGTCATAATATTTGATTGATGGATGCTTAAATGATGTTGCTTTCGAACTTTTAACACTACACACATAATTGCTATTTGATTGGATATTCGAGGAATAGTTTTTGCATTTTTCGTATTTCATTGGTATACTCCATATCTACAGCATTGGCACATCCTACATTGAAACTTATTAACTGCGCCAGATTTTTGCACTGAGCAACACTGGACAGTATCCCGATAGTATTCCAGGGATACTTTTAAGTATATGTATTTCTGTATCGCGATACATTTTAAATGTTTTTTTGTTTGAGTAGGGAAACGCATTTAAGATGTATCAATTGTATTCGTGACACAATGCCTGACACGGTATCTTGTTACATTTTTTGTTGGAATTGAGCTGATGCCTGTCCAAGGGGGGAATAAAGGTTATATCTTATTTTTTCTTTTTTTTTTTGGTGCGAGGACAAGCAAAGGTTGGTGACCTAGAAAGGGTGGTGACGGCTTCCCCTCAAGCATAGACATAGGTCGGCAAAACTTGTGGAGCTCACTGAGACTCACTCATGAAATATATTTGGCGCTCAGGGCTCACTCAGACTCAGACTCACCAAAGTTTTCCTGAGCCTGACTCACTCGGACTCACACTCACCAAAATTTTCTTCGACTGGACTCGCTCGGACTCAAACTCACCACAACACAACTCACCCGGACTCACTCAGACTCAGACTCACGGCTCGATCTGAGTCTGAGTGAGTCCGAGTGAGTCGACTCACGAGTCCGTTAGCCTAGAATTAGCTTTTCAAACATGGTGTCAAGGCTCTTTAACACCAATATCTCACGTTATCGGAGCTCTTCTTGGCGCCTTTTGATATGTACCTTCGATACGAGATATGAGTGCTCGCAAAGCAGTAAGGTCATTTTCCTTGAAAGGGATGACAACATAAGATATATTTATTTAGAACTTCCCTGGAAAAGTTAACGGGGGGGGGGGGGGGGGGGGTAAAAGCACACCCCTACGTAATTCGCGCCTCTGATCAATAAATAATTGAAATGATTTATGAATGACACTGCTTTGGAATATGTGTGAGTAAAACCGTGGATCCTGGCAAGGATGATAGGCATGCTGCAGATGAGTAAATAGGACCATAGGTCGGCAAAAGAAGGTGTAACTCACTCAGACTCACTCAAGAAATATATCTTGCGCTTTGGACTGACACGGACTCAGACTCACCAAAATGTTTCTGAGCAGAACTCACTCGGACTCACAATCACGAAAATTTTCTTCAACCGGACTTACTCGGACTCAAACTCACCAAAATTTTACTCACCTGGACTCACTCAAACTCACGGCTCGATCTGAGTCTGAGTGAGTCCGAGTGAGTCGACTCATGAGTGAGTTCGCCGACCTAAGAGCACAGAATGGTCCATGGGGGTAAAACGCACGACGCCGCTGACGGCAGAATCAAGGAGGCAGTGTTACCCACCTCTGCCGAATGTCCCTCAAGGGGAGTGCTGCACGCCTACTTCTTTTTGGGTGGCCAGTCACTACTTCATGACCCTTGCGTGGACACAACCTGGAAAAAGGATTTACAACGCTTCGCGTGCGTTCTTTCCCCAAAGCGGCGGTACATCCAAAAGCAGTTTCCGTAGTCGCGGCGGAAGTGACTACGCTGGAGGATGACTATCTTTGTCGTGTTTTTAGCCACCCTTCCAGCGTTTAAGGATGCGTTCCTAAATGATTTACAAGCGTGAGACGGTCGTTGTGGTGCCAGGATGCCCCACCGCCGAAGCCGACTTCGCCTGTTGCAGCTTGCTGTATTATCTCTGATCAGGCGGTTTCAGCAGCTGTCCCTGTTTCCACGTCTGTTTGGAGAGCTGCCAGGAGCGACCTGAGAGAACCCCAAAGAACATGATTTTAGAATAGACAGTGCTTGAATTGTGCAGTTTTGACATATTTGGGTCCATTGCGCGTAGGTAATTATGGCCAGCATATATGGGCAGGAGAATCCTCAGCCGTCTGGCGAGGCGCCGACCGGGCCAGACGGCTGATGATTGTGAAGATGGGGTCCTACTTTGGCTTCTGGGCGGTCAGAACAGACCCATGTGAGGGCGGAAGGGTTTCGGTTTCTAGGTTACCCGAGAAAGATATCGTCCCGGTGTGGGGCTATCGGCTATGAAGGCGGTATTTATGCACTGTAACACGAATTTGCCCCTCGTATGCAGCGGTAGAGAGACTGTTATCTTTAGCGAGTATTGCGTTGAGGCCGTACCGACGCTGTGTAAAAGACCACCCATTTGAGAATCTCCTGTTGCTTAATTGCAGCACAGCTACCTTCTCAGCAGAACCGATCCTCTGTGCGAAATGAATGTATACTGGCACGTGGTCGTGACGTAGACGAAGGCAGCGGTCCGCGTGTCCGGAGATGAAACTCTTTATTTGGCCGAACTTGTGGCTGGGAAATGGAAACTCAAAAGAGCGTCGGGCTGCAGCAGCGTAACTCATGGCTTGCGGCTGAGGCTGTTGTGGTTCAGGTGTGTCAAGCGTGTGCTGGATTTCTGCTCGAACCATATCTGTGATCGAGTCCAATGGAGGCTGTGGCGAGGGTAACAGCTTACGCAGTTCTTCCCTCACGATCGCTCGGATCGTTTCGCGCAGGTCATCGGAGCCGAGGGCATGAACAGGTGGGCTGTCTTGATACGATCGGCCGTTGTACTGCCGGGTTCACACTTCCAGCGTCTTCTCGATCACTGCTGCCGACAGGAATTCCGGGATTGTCTTCGGTGGGTTCCACATCAGCCCAGTAGAGTTCTTGTTTGACTCCGCGCATGAGAAAACGGACGTTCTCCTGCTCGGGCATGTCGGGGTCAGCGTGGCGGAACAGTCGGTCATCTCTTCCGCGATGATGGTGACGTTTTCATTGGGGAGTTGCACCCGTGTCTCCAAAAAAGCCCCGGCCCTCTCCTTTCGGATGACGCTCGCGAACGTTTCCAGAGAAGCGCTGCGAAAGACATCCCAGCTTCGAAGAGTAGACTCACGATTCTCTAACCAGGTCCTTGCTGCCTCTTCCAGGTAAAAGTACACGTGGCACAGCTTGTCCTCAGAGTCCCAGTTGCTAAATGTTGAGACCCTTTCGAATGTCTCGAGCCAGGTCTCGGGGTCTTTACATGGCGATCCATGGAAGGTCTGTGTCTCTGGGTGGCAAACGATCTCTGCAGGGGACACCGCGGCCGTCATTGTACCTGTTGTCTTCGTCGCCGTGGCATTTGGCTTATCCGGTAGGGGTCCGAACTCCGGTTGGAAACCTTACAGCCTGCGTCTAGCCTGTTGTTGCTGTAGAACTTCGGCGTCTTCACGTTGTGGGCTTGGCTACCCGGCTTCTCGTTGGCGTCTGGAACATGAAACAACCAGCCCCTCCACCAGATGTCATGTGGCCGTGACGTAGACGAAAGGCAGCAGTCGGTGTCTCTAGAGATGAAATTCTTTTTTTTGGCCCAACTTGTGGCCAGAAAATGGAAATTCAAACTACAGCAATACACACTGCACGATGACAGCGACGAACAGAGCGTCGGCCGTCGAAAAAACTGACAAGTGGTCAAGCACGGCGGCTTTTATACATGTATCATCGACGATTCTAGCGCTATCGCTAGCGGCCGCGTGGTTTCCAGAACTAGCAGTAATGTTCGCGTTGAGCACGTGATCTGATCGAAAGGTTCTAACATTATCTAGATTGTTCCCAGTAATTCGGGCACGCTTTGCGCAAGGCAGCAGTTATATTGAAATGGAACGGTAACATGAAAATAGAAATAAAGAAGTGGGTGGGGCAGTAATTTTTCTCAATTCATTAGAGATTCGATTGATTTGCTTGAAGTATGCTATTTATAGCATAGGTCATTTTGTTGTCACCAAGAATATTCGGTGTCCAATGCTTGTTACTGTCGCTGTGAATTAGTGTACTTTTTATTGCAATTTATAGCTGCAATAATTTATTATTAGCAATTGTGGGCTTTCTAACCCCCCTGCCCCCTGTAATGTCTCAATGGCGCTGAGGGTACTATAAGGAATGAATAAAGGAACTCCAAGCTTCAATGCGCTGCAACCTTATTTACAACATTATGCTGTCATAAATAAATATCGTCGCGGAGAATGAGCATCCCCGCAATAAAGAAAATTATTGTAGTATCTGGATTGCTGTATTTGTATTCCGGAATACGTTTCATTTGCAGAGTATCCCCGAAATATCTCGTTACCTCAAAGCGAACTGTATCTCAGTATTCGTTTTTTAGACTTTCAATCCGTATATTTCGACATCTGCATTGCGGAATACTTTTCCGAGTATCTCTGCCCAGCCCTCACCCTGAGTCACAGCGTAAAAAGCAACGGTGTTTGTCAAAGAATCTGCTGTTAAATTAGTATTGAAACGGGTAAACA
>JALIZH010001346.1:0-58508 GCA_030522465.1 Rhipicephalus appendiculatus
TTCTCCGCAAGTATCATCCAATATTATCAAGCTACAAGCCCCTTAGAAAAACGTTTCCCGAAGTACCAAAGGTCGTGGATCACCGTAAGAGGAACATTAAGGACATGTTTGGGCATGCAAAAGTAAACCACTACCCACATAATATCTTGTTTTTGTCCAAGATGTAAGACTTGCAAACGTCTTCAAGATGGCATTAAAGTTAATTAAACCACCAGAAGTTATTATGTCCATCATATGAAATCTAGTTTTACCTGCACTAGTTCAAACGTTATCAACATGATTGTTATATTGTCACAAACAACACATTGCCTAAGCAGGACAGCCTGTTAACAAATGTTAGATTAAACAGGCATCGCGCGGACATGGCGTAACAGGCTACAACTTCAGCAATCTCAAACTTTACATACGTCAGCCAAACTACCGGCCCCTAAGAGACAGAAAAGTTCAAGAGTCATACCTTATTCACAAGTTTAATGCAATTCAGCCAGCAGGTATAAACGTTTCAAAGGGGGGCTCTTGAATCACTCCGAAATGGTACATACACAACGAAAACCAGTGAGAATTAAGGCCTTGTTTTTAGAAAATTCTAACCTATCATTGTCAAGTGGTGCTTCCTCTGACAACCATAATTCAACCAAACGCGTACCCCCTGCCCCCGTTTTAATTATTCCGCGGTGGGCCACGGGAGACACGTGCAGCTGTGTCAGTGGTGGTTTTTTTGTGTGTGTGTGTTTGTGGTGCAAAGGAGGAGAGACCAGCGGACTCTGAAGGACACCAGTCGCCAGCGAACATTTGAGCTGCGCGGACGTTCCATTTTCTTGCTGTCGCTAAATATAAGTTCGTTTTGTTTAATCACCGCCTTTGTTTCACTCTTCAGTGTTTCACCAGACTTGAGCAATCGAGTCGTAGGGACACCACCCGGTTTGGGCCAGTGTACTGCCGGCGGTGCGGTGACATGTAGCGGCCGGGCGACGGCGACGGGAAGGTCGTCGGGGCGTCCACTGCCCTCCTGCGAGGTAGTCGGCGATATCGCGTGGTTTTTCACCCCGCTGTGGACGCGGAGCGTCGATGGCGAAACCACGCAGTCCCATCTGGCGGTACTGGCAGCGTCGGTACGTGTGGCCAGCTTCTCCGCAGTGGTAGCATAGTGGGCGGTGATCGGGGGCGCGCCACACGTCGGTCTTCCTCGGAGCGTTGCGATGGCCGGCAAGTGGGTGGTATGGCGTTGGTGCTGGTGCCGGCGGTGTTTGGCGACGGAAATGCGGCGGTGCGGCCTCTTGTCGTGGGCGTGGAGGGGGAGGGGGCGTCGCGTCGGGCCTACAACAGCGTAGCTCATCGCTTGCGGCTGAGGATGTGGTTGTTCAGGGGTTCCCAGCGACTGCTGGATTTCCTCTCTGACGATGTCTGCAATCGGCGAAACTTGAGGCTGGCACGACGGGAACATACGGCGAGAAGTTCTTCCCGCACTACGGCCCTTATGGTCTCCCGCAGATCGGCGGAGCAGAGTGGTTGGATCTCTGCATAGCCTGACTTAGAGCGGCGGTTGAATTGCCGTGTGCGCATTTCCAGGGTCTTTTCGATGGTTGTCGCTTCCGACACAAATTCTTGGACACTGTTCGGGGGTGGGTTCCGCATCAGTCCCGCGAAAAGCTCCCTGTTTAACTCCTCGCATGAGGGGAGGCGAACTTTGTCCTCGGGCATTTCGGGGTCGGCGTGGCGGAAGAGTCTGGTCATCTCTTCAGTGAAGAGCGCCACGTTTTCATTCGGCAGCTGCACGCGTGTTTCCAGGAGGGGGCTTCGGCCTTCTCCTTGCGGACCACACTTGTGAATGTGGCCTGGAACCTGGCGCGAAAAACATCCCACGTTGTGAGGTTTCGCTCTTGATTCTCGAACCAGGTCCGAGCGGCGTCTTCTAAGGCAAAATAAACGTGCCGAAGCTTGTCGTCGTTGCTCCAGTGATTGAAGTTGGCGACCCGGTCATACGCTTCTAGCCAGCTTTCCGGATCTTCGGCTGATGATCCGCGGAATATTGGCGGCTCTTTGGGCGGCCGGAGCACGATTGGTGCAGGCGGCACGGGGGTGGTCATCGTGCCTGTGGTTGAAGTCACAGTCTTGGTGTTCCTGGTGTTTTCTGGCAGAAGTCCGTGTTCTGGCTGTAGTCCCTGCTGCCTACGGCTGGTTCGACGATGAGGGTTGTCCTTTGCGTCGTCTTCTTCGCGGCTTGGGCTAGGGTCAGCACCTCGCGGGGGCGTCCGGAGCATGGACGAAGCAGCACCTCCACCAGATTGTCACGTGGTCGTGACGTTGAACGAAGGCAGTAGGCAGTAGTTTAAGATGAAACACTTTATTTGGGCCGAACTTGTGGCCGGTAAACTGAAAGGTGAGATTACAGCAATAAACGCTGGTACTGATAGCGGCCGAACAGAGCGTCGGCCGTCGATGAACTGAACATCGTTGGAGCGCGCCGGCTTTTATGCATCACGCGTCGAACATTCTAGCCTTATCACTGGTCATCACGCAAGCTCAGGAATAATCTCGAGTGGTCGCGTCTTGCGCGCAATCTTAACAAAACGATCTACAATAATCGCGAAAGGTTCTAGAACAATAAGGCGCGGTTTGAGCTGAGCTTTGCTGACGGTCTTTGTGGGCGAAAACCGAATACAGCAAAAGTGAAAATAAGAATAGCGCGTGGCATATTCAGCACCCTAGGACCTTTAAGAAAAAGGTGGATGAAAATTTTAAATAGCAACTGGAAATGGCGCATTAAGTGTCATATATAAGCACGATATCGAATCATCTCCACCGCGTACACCTAGGATACATCATTTCTTCATGCAAACCAGTGATAAGCGATCACGCATTGGCCTATACCTGATACATCATAAAAACATCTTAAGTAAACTTTACCTTAATTATGTCATTAATTATTATTAAAACCATGTGCCTTAATTATCAGAAGCCAAACACAATGCCCCAATACTGTATTGCAGGCCATCGACTGCATTATAATTCTGCCCCTTGGGAATATGAAGCGGTTGAGTATAACCTGCCCTATATGGTCCAAGGGGGGAAGATACCGTTCCATAAAATTAGCACTATTGCCCTTTTTTGACGTTCTGTGCATCAGTATTACCAATACAAGTGACAAGCTGTTGTATGACTTGCATTATTCGCCGCCGAAAAGCCCCCCGCTAGAATCTTGCGTTGACCTGCTATGCAGTGAAGGCGAGGCAAATGCAAACGTTCTGCTACCTTATGGTTGTTCAGCTGGAAAATGTTTTTCTCCCTTAAAACAAAAACTACTCTTTTGAAACTTTCTGTATCTCTTGCCAACAAATCATACTATGCAACAATATATAAGCCATATTTTTACTTGGACCGCTACATTGAAACAATGAAGCCTCATTATGAGTCAAAATGCCATTTTTTCCAACTTTGTCACAATATTGTGGCAATGTTTTTGCTTCATACGCTCCCGAAGTATTTTCATCATTTATTATAGGAACCCATGAAACACATAATGTGAATATATTACTGGCAAAAAACTCTGTGCTTTTTATAAAATACGCTAAACATGCAGCACATTGCAATTTTTCGCCAAAACCAAAAATAAAGAAAGTTAAAACTAAAATGAATAAACTATCATTTCCATGAAAGAGCAGCACCTTAAAATTATGGAAAAAATTGTTTTGTAGTAATTCCTCAGAACAGTAATTTTATACAAATTATTTAGCGCGACACAGTTTCACTTGGGTGCCCAAAGTTCGAAGCGCCCTCTAGGCAACATAATTTTTTTTTGCGAAAAATAACGCCTCAATAACTACTTATCACACTCACATATACCTGGACAATTTTTTTCAGTAGGATCGGAGATGGTCGAAAATTGACCTGGTACACTTGATATGGAATGACCCATATATATATATATATAGTGTTCACATGTTCATATATATATATATAGTGTACCAACAGGCCCTTCAACCCTTGTACAATCTTACAGATGGGGGGACAACGAAAAAAAAAAAGCTGTCGATAGGCAGCTTGACAAGTCCGCAGCCCAACGTAATGTATGGCGTGTGGGCGACGGCGAAGAAAAACAGCCAATTAACAAACGAAGAAAACATATGATTAGTGCAGAATAAAAGTGATACACAATAGCCTGAAAAAAAAAAAGAAAAAAAGAGGGATACAAAAATACAACGCCAGGATCAATGAAGTAGTGTTCTTCTACAAACATGAATCTGAGTTTAGCTAAGGAACAACCATACAAGCCAAAATTAACTGAAAATGGTTTAACAATGACGGTAAAGAATAACACAAACGGTCTACGTCAGTATTGAAACGAAGAGTGACAACTTTCCAATACTCTCTATCTCTTGTTGTACAGTAGTGCTCATATGTTTCCAAACCCGCTAGGGTATCTGAATTATGTATATTGTGTCTTACTTCATATTTAAATCTAGAGCTCTACCGATAATAGTATAGTTTGTTAGCTCTTATAGCACGAGTTTTATGGAAGAAGCCTGTGGTTGTTGCACTATACCCAGCATTGTAAACATTACGTGGACATTGCATCTGCATAATGTAAATTTTCTTGTAGATTAGAGAATGTAGTTGTATGTAGTCGTACCCTAGACAAGTTGGCAATAGTTAACACGTGAATAGAAGAGAGAATTGTAAACTAATATTTTAAGATTTGGAGAGAGAATGTGACCGACTATTCCAGTTATTCGAGCTGGTTTTGTTAGTACTAAATGCGCGTGAGGTTCCCAAGACGTGTGCGCACGAAATACAACACCAAGGCACTTAAAGGGGTCAACAGTATCAACTGGAAGGTAATTGAGAATGATGTCTGCATGTGGCGGGATTGGCTTATTCTTGGCTCGAAATATAACCGCCCTTGATTTATTTTCATTAATCTTCATTGAGTTGAATGATGACCACTGTTGCAGTTGAACGAGTGTGTCATTACAACTAGAGATAAGGTAGTCGATGCTATTGCCAGAGTAAAATATGGTTGTGTCGTCTGCATATACGATCAGCGTGACATTATTATTAATGTTAACGATGCCATTTAGGTTAACTAGCAAATGCACTAAAATGCTACCTTGTGGAATACCACAAAGCAGTGGCAGAACTTGCTATCGCGAGTTATTTATTTGAACAACTTGCCCATGGGACTAGTACGCGTATGACCACAGTAAATTTAACCGACAACCACGCATACCATGAACATCTAACTTACTTTAACAAGACTTCGTGATTCACGAAGTCCTTCGGAAAATCAACAAATATGCCAATTACTATTTTCTTGCTTTCAAATGACGTCGGTAATACTATCTCAATCATAAGATATTCTAAGCTTTTGTCTCTGATGTTCAGGTGTGTGAGTTGTTTATTGGCTAAGACATGCAATCCTCTGCCGTATGTTTGAAGGTAAGAAGTGGAAGTCTAAGGGCTCGTTTTTCTTTGTTAGACTCAATATTAATGAGAACTAACAGATAATGATGTTTGAAAATTTAGTTAAAGCGCACCGAAAAAACACGCACAAGAAGAAGCAGACAGGACAGCGCTTACACTCACAACTGAAGTTTTATTAATCAGAAAACGTATATAAAGCAGATACATGGTTCTTTGCGCATGTGTAACAGAGCAGGGGGCACCAAAAAAGCACTCGTATCGGGATTACAAGTGCTTACAAGCACTCGTATCTGGATATTATGGCGTTACCCAGAAGAACAGGGTCTTGGCCGGTCGTCGAAATTTGCGATCTTGATTTTCGTGGAAGAGTAGGCAAGAGCTGCCGCCATATGAACTCTGTCGTCTGTGACGCGAGCCGCACATCCTTCTGGAAGAACTTTTGTCCTTGAAGGCCTTCGGCTTGGTCGTGGTTCGCGACGTGAAGGCAATCCTTGTAAAAACGAACTTGCTCCAAGCCTCTGAGCGGAGGATACGACCGATTCTGTTTCCATGGCTGACTGAAGGCAACATCCATCCAAATAGTCGCTGGACTTCGGGAGGCAGACAGGAATTGTTGAGGGAATACGTGTGCAGGCGTGCCTTACACGTCGCTGTGGCTAGCAGATTTATACAGACGACGGATGAACGCAGAAGGTGGGGAAGGTAGGAAGAAGAGCCCGATGTACTAGAAATGAAGTGTATTAGCGTCTTGAATTGGACTGGTTCTATTGTATAACCATACCAAAGAAGATGATCGACATCGAGTTTTAAGCATTTATGAAGGATTTCATTCTGAAAGGAAGGAGCTAAACTTGACAATTGAAATGCGTACTAACCATAGTTGGAAATTTCTGGACATGCACATTGATTTCAGCAATGACCACGTGTGTTGGCGGTACGAACCCCGTTCGTTAAAAGGTGTGCTTCCTTACATGTCTTCGCATTCTAAGTTGGTAAAACGCGGCCTTGCAAAATCACCAAAAAATCAAAAGAAAGAAGAGAACTCTCACAAAAGCATCGTGGTCATTCCATACGTTCATAAAGTGTCACACAATGCAAAGAAAGTGTCACAAAAATCCGGCGTCAAGGTTGTCTTCAGCGCACGTCATAAGCCTCTGCAAGAAGACTAATGGAGAGCAGGCAGATACCCATTGCAAAAAGAAGCACGCGCAACAATTCGTTAAATGCCGAGGGAACGTTGTGTATTAGATTCCCCTAACTTGCGGAAGGTGTATACATCGGCCAAACAGGCCGAAGCATCAATGAAAGGTTACTAGAACATGCGTACTCGCTTAAAGGGTCTGTGAGCAGCCACCTTGTCGACCACTGCAAAAAATGTGACTGTGAACCAGTCTTTAAAGCTAGTGGTATACTAGGCACTTACGAAGAGCAACGCCAACGTGAAATTTTTGAGGCTTTTTGCATCGAAAAAATCGGAGCATGTTGTGTCAGCCTAGCTTCACTATCGCTTCGCAAAAATGAAATGAAGTATCTCTCGATTGTGTGAGTCAGCAGTGGTTCAGCGATATCTTGTTCCTCGATATGTTCCCTGATTGTGTTTTTTCCTGTATATATTGACGTGCAAACGCAGTAAAATACGGTTGTTAGTCAGCGCCGTGTTTGTGTCTTCTCGTCTCTGTCCTGTTCCAGCGCTGTTCCTTCATTCAAAATTTGGCATATAATCCATATGAAAACCGCCGGTGATTTCTAAAAGTTCGTTATTATGAAATATTCGTTAAACCGACGTTCGTTCAAGTGAGAGGTCACTGTGATAACATCCCCTATACTTTTCTTGGCCTGATTCTCCGTTATTTCTCAGTAATACCGTATGTTTGACACTCAACTGCTCTACATCCTGTAAGTGTAACATATCCGTACCCTGTCTCCTGTGGTGCAATAACATCCGGCTTGTTGTTGTACCACGCAAAATTTCACTGACTAATTTTGAATTTTCGTGTCCGGCGGTTAGCCATTTTCTCATATTAAATTTCCCCGGATGGGGCAAAAGAGCAGCTCTCAGAAATTGCGTGCCGTTGTTAGTTACTTCCCCCCGCGGTCATCAGTTAGTGTAACGAGAGTCTCTTTGATTCCTTCTACCTGTATTTCGGTGTTCTTTAACTTGCTTTGAACTGCCCTACTTTTTAATGATAAGGGTCCTTTAGTTACCGCTACTGGTGTTGGCATATCTCTGTGATTATCAGCGCCACTGTTGCTCTATTTGGCATTACTTTCTAATTTCTGTTAATTCCTTCACCACTTTTGATTCATTTATTTAAGCTCGGCATTTTGTAGTCCAAAGTTGCTGAATGTTTTTGTTATGCTGCATAAGTAAACTCTCCTGTCAGGATAGTGACGAAATCAGAACAAAAGATGCGATCAACCACTCGAACTAGCGCGCATGCTCCAACGCGCGCGCTCACGCAGGGCGTCCAGAGCCCGTCTGGACGGCAATTTTTTTACACCGCTAAGATGCAAGGCAAGCGATGCTTGCATGTTACTGCGCACGGGAAGATCATGAGTGTATATTGTTCAACCGGTGTGCTTGGCCGCCTGTCTTGCGTTCCCAACTGTTTTGTGCTCATAATAATATGATTATGTGCTCACGATATGATTATGAGAGACGCCGTAGTGGAGGGCTCCGGAAATTTTGACTACCTGGGGTTCTTTAACGTGCACCTAAGTACACTGGCCTCAAACATCTTCGCGTCCATCAAAAATGCGGCCGCCGCGATTCGATCCCGCGACGTTCGGGTCAGCGGTTGAGCACCATAACCACTGCCACCGTCGTGGGTTTATTTTGTTCTCGGATAAAACGAGAAACCTGCTCGAATAAAAAAGCCGGCAGATCCCACGCACTGTGGGAATCGATGTAATGCGAAGCAGCCAGGAACGAGCAAATCATGCTTTACATAATTTGCATGTCGTGTTTTACATGTTAGGACCTGCCATTTATGTTCGTCATACAGTCACGTCGCGCAATACCAATTTTGGTGTATATCAAGCTAGCGAACTGGACGCAAGCGCACCATGGGCGTGGCATGTAAATGGCGTTGTAGATAACATGCATGCCAAGATTTTCATCTTAACACTTGCCACTTATGTTCGTTATACAGTCACGTCACTCAATACCAAATTTGGTGTATCTCAAGCTAACGAAACGGCCGCGAGCACGCCATGAGCGTGGCATGCAAGTCATGTCGCACATGAAAAGTCATGATTTCCATATTACCACTTGTCATTTATGTTCGTCATACAGTCACGTCACTCAATACCATGTTTGGTGTATCTCAAGCTAACGAAACGGCCGCGAGCGCGCCATGAGCGTGGCATGCAAGTCATGTCGCTCATGACAAGTCATGATTTCCGTATTACCACTTGTCATTTATGTTCGTCATACAGTCATGTCACTCAATACCAAATTTGGTGTATATGAAGCTAACGAAATGGCCGCGAGCCCGCCATGAGCGTGGCATGCAAGTCATGTCGCACATGACATGTCATTATTTCCATGTTACCACTTGTCATTTATGTTCGACATACAGTCACGTCACTCAATCCCAAATTTGGTGTATATCAAGCTAACGAAACGCCCGCGTGCGCGCCATGAGCGTGGCCTGCAAGTCATGTCGCACATGACAAGTCATGATTTACATATTACCACTTGTAATTTATGTTCGTCATACAGTCACGTCACTCAATCCCAAATTTGGTGTATATGAAGCTAACGAAACGGCCGCGAGCGCGCCATGAGCGTGGCATGTCATGTAAATCATGTTGTTCATGATATGCACGTCATTATTTGCATATTACCACCTGTCATTTATGTCCGTCATACAGTCACGTCACTCAATCCCAAATTTGGTGTATATCAAGCTAATGAAACGGCCGCGAGCGCGCCATGAGCGTGGCATGTAAATCACACTTTTCATGACTAGTTATTCATGATTTTCATGATATGACCAGCCATTTATGTTCGTCGTACAGTCACGTTATGGCATACCAAATTTGGTATAAATCCCATTAACGATACGGCCAGGAGAGCACAAAGTCGTAGGCGGCTAGATAGATAGCTAGCTAGATAGATAGATAGATAGATAGATAGATAGATAGATAGATAGATAGATAGATAGATAGATAGATAGATAGATAGATAGATAGATAGATACGCTCAAAGTCGCCGAAGTTCGCTAAGAAATGCTTCGCATTTAAAACAAGAAAACATCGTGCGACTGTCGCCGAAAGCCAGCATCCCATTCATTGACAGATTGCGCTCCGCGTACATTATTAATGTGGCTGCAGTCAACGCGTTTTATCACAGCCGCTGTATACACACACTTCGGGGACGACGACTCCGCCACCTGTAGGACGATCTGGCGGAAGACTCAAGTGGCGCGCGGCGGGGCGGACCCTTTTTCTGATAAGGCTGCCAAAAGAGGCCGTGTTTTGTCTGGCCACGTGTCCTCCACGGAAGGAAGACAATGGCGCGCCGCTTGGCCGATAGCGGCCGCCGATGATAGCGTTTCCACCGGGAGTGCGCACCCACAGGGTCCGCCGGGACTGCTGGTTGCCATGCACGTGTACTACAGGACTGGCGTCGTCGTTCATGCGTGCTTAGTTGACCAGGTGAGGCGTCCTTGTTTCTTCACTATATGCCAACTCGATCCGCAGCAGCACAGCGCTTTGTGCGCCCCGAGGAAAGTTTGCCTCGCTGCGTAACAACTCCCGAGAGTGAGTGTGCTCTCAAGTTGACCGCAAAAACGCGGGGACGGCTCGATGCCTTCGGGATCTTGTATACGTTGAATCCTTCAGAGTTCCAGGCTCTCACTACATTCTAGCTTGTATTTGTATAACGGCAGCGGTCAATATTCTTGCAGTCGTGCAGCCTGAGAGCTTGTACTGCTGCTGCTGCTGCATGGTGATGAATCCTTTGGGCGGACGCTGCCTCGCTTTAATAATAATTGCTCGGGTTTAACTTCTCAAAACCACGATATGATTATGAGAGACGCCGTAGCGGAGGGCTCCAGAAATTTCGTCCACCTGGGGTTCTTTAACGTGAACCTAAATCTAAGTGCACGAGCCTCCAGCATTTTCGCCTGCACCGAAAATGCGGCCGCCGCTGCAGGGATTCGATCCCGCTACCTGCGGGTCAGCAGTCAAGCACCATAACCACTATACCACCGCGGCGGGTCTACCTCGCTTTGTCGCATGAGGTATGGTGGACGGAAGTTTCGGTAGGCTGCTGATTCAGGGCATTTTCCAACCATACGTGTTTTACTAGGTTGTCCTTAAGGCCCGATTGACTAACGCGTTCTTGGGCTTGTTGGTGCGTGGTCTGATGAAAAAATTTGGGGGGCACGAAGGAACCAGGATAAGAAAAGACAGGCCTGGTGCCAAATCAGCTCATTCATGAGCTGCAAGAACCCGACACCCTCGTACTTAACAACAGTGTGACGTGGTTTGCCACGTGCGCGGTGAATACAGCGCTCAAACCGTTGAATATTTGGCCCTATAGATAAACCAAAAGAGAAGGCGTTGACAAAACTCGCTGTAGAATAATATCGGCGAGCGTCGGGAATGTGGGTGAAACGTGTCGTCGTACATTTCCAGCGTTATTACTGGCGCGTACTGAAGTTCAGCGGCCGTCCTTGTTCTTGCCCTGTGCGTTTCAATAAGCGCTGTGCATTCAAATGGATCCGTACCAACAAGCTCGCATCCACACCCTGTTAAAGGGACACTAAAGAGAAAAACGATTTTACTCGTATAGGTAAATGACTCTTTTCCAATATCGAAATCACCGCTGCCACCGCGAGAAGACGCTTGGCAAGCGAGAAAACGCGCAAAAACAAAATGCGGCTATCGACGCCACCTTGAAGGTCCTGCACCAATCGCTGTGACGTCATAGATTTTTATGGCGTCTACTAGGGCCTACGGTGTTCCCAATAGCAAGAAACGAAGTACAATGTTTTCGGAGGAGGCCTCAGGCTTAATATACCAAGTTTCAGGAAAGTTCGTGGAGCCAGAATACAAAAAACACACTTTGAAATCCGTGACGTCTCGCGCGGATATTTCGGCGCGAAATTTAAAAATGGAACTTTGATCCCCATTTTCCACTGCATTATTAAACCTGTGATGGTTATACAATTGATCAATCTAAACCGAATCACTGTTTCACTTCAGTGTCCCTTTAGTGTTGCCAGGGGTTAAAGTCTCCCATCATTGGAGGGGCGGCGAGATTTATATATATGAAACAAACTTTCTCTAGCCCTCAACGAATTCTTAAGAATGTTATGCAAATTAAGTATATTGACTTATAATTTCTCCGTACACATCACTACCCAAAAAATCAACAACACCAGCGCTTGTCAAATGGGTGCAGCAGTGGTACAGTTGATCTGCCAAGGGGGGGGGGGGGGGCGAGCCCCTCCTTAAAGAATGGAAGGGGGGGCCGGGCCCCCCCTGGGCCCCTCCTGACTTGAAGCCCTGAGTGTTGCACATCATCGACAGCATTCGAGAGTAGTCCTGTGCACCGCCGCCGTTTGTCTTTCATTTCATTCCGAACGGGGAATCCGAAGACCGAGAATAAAGTTGTCACTCACTCACTCACTCCGAAGACCGGAAGTTGTATACGTCTCTCATCCGGAAGTCTAACGTGTATTGCATGACCTCAACGCTGCTCATATATTAATAATAATTAATGGGGTTTAATGTCCCAAAACCACGCTATAATTATGAGATACGCCGTAGTGGAGGGCGGAAGTTTTGACCAGCTGGGGTTCTTTAACGTGCACCTATGTCTAAGTACACGGGCCTCAAGCATTTTCGCCTCCATCGAAAATGCGGCCGCCGCGGCCGGCACTCGACCTCGTGACTTGCGGGTCAGCAGTCGAGCACTATAACCACTAGACCACCGTGGCTGGTGACCTCAACGCTGCGGCGTCCGCCATCATGAAAGGGGCCATCACACCCAATTTTCTATCATAATCTGCGTTATGTGAGTTAATCCTTGAGCATTCACAAATAAGCTGGCGAAATTTTGGCGTATTTGGTAGCGCACTTAACTTATAACTGAAATGTTTATAAACACGCCAGTGGCCTGAGAGACGAGCAACACTGGCGCACTCGCGAGCCGTGACATAACAAGCAGCTGGCTGTGCGAGCGTCTGCATTCCGGCGAACGATATTGTTTCGTGGTCATCTGCGCGTGAAATCAAGATATTTGAGCTTTCTTTTGCTTGGCACTGAAATTGAATGATTTGCAACGGCTGAAACTGTGGTAGAAGACGACGGCACCGCTCCTTGCTGCTCGTGATGTCACATGCGCCATGGCAAAATGGCGGTCACTAGCGGTGGGCGGGATTTACAGGTGGCGACTTCTAGGGCCTGTTTTGCACTGAAATATTCTTTTATGGCCCACTTTTCATATCTGTGTAGGCATAATAGACCCTTTATTTCTAGTTTTCGCTGAAAACCACAAATTGTTGGGTGACCGTGTCATGGCCCCTTTATACCACTTTCTTACGGCGAATTTGACGTCATTTACAACGAATGACATTAGGTGAACTTAATGTCATTTAACTTGCCTGCTGTCACATGACGAAAACAAATGTCATTTTAAATTTATGACCATGACCTTAGCTGTCCTGAGCCATGACTTCGCAAGAAATAAGAACCTACCAAAACTTGCCCGTAACATGCGTGTATACTCGAAAATATTTTTTTTATTACTGGAAAGGTGCTTCTACAATATAAACACGGCCGTTTACACAACTTGCCACAGCTAAACGACACAAACGAAGTCAAGCCAAGAGCCAATCGAAAATCAACATGGCTGACGATATGACTGGGCGTGAGTACAGTAAACTGAAGCGTGGGAGCGCGTCGGACACCCCTGCTGCAGAAATGAGACGGCGGCAGCGAATTCGTGTAGTCACCAAAACACGTGCATAAACTTGATCACCAAAACACGTGCAATCGCACGATCAACACCCGCGATACAGGCAACAACAAACAACGACATCAGAGCACAACTTAAACATAGCCGGCGTCTAGCCGCTGTAGCTGAGAGTGACTTCCTTTAGACATTTTGCGCGTTCTATTACGTCGTCAAACCAGCAATTAGTTGATCTAGTAAAGAGATAAGATATTTACGAGTTACAGAAGTTACGTATACATAAGTTAACAGCCATTTCCCTAATAGGTCCCTGGCGTCGAGACGACGCATTCGGTCCGAAATCGAATGCGAATGTGTTTCGGGAACTCATTCGACAGTAAATGTCGTTTTCATCGAATGGCATTATTTCCCCGTGTGACAGCAAAGAAATGACATTACAAACCAATGACATTCGTTGTAAATGACATTAGATTTGCGGGGGGGGGGGGGGGTCACAATTTGCTGTGTAGTATATTCTTGGAACCTTGGACTTACAGCACTGTGCACAGATAAATAAAACAAATAATTATGGCCGCGGGTGTTTATTTCAATGTATTCGGATTTCACTCGTAAGGAGTGTTAGAAACGCTTAGCGCAGATTGCGCCGCAATGTTTAAGAAAGTTCACGACTGTCTGAGATCATTCTTTCAGATTACGCGCAGGACTCGAACATTTTAGTTTATCTGAGAGCTTACGCGAGCACCAGTGATAAGGCTCGAATGTTTAATGCTGCGTGTATAAATGCCGACGCTGCTCACCGCAGATCAGTTTATCTACGGCCGTCGTTCTGTTCGCCGCTATTAATGTACAGTCGTCAGCAAGCTTAACTCGAACGCTCCGTAGCGTGTCCTGAAACGGTTTGATTGACGCCAGAGCCGCGTAGCTTCGGGTACTGTTGCCGAGATGTATACCAATGCATGCCGACATACTGTCCAAGCATACCAAGGTATTATGTTGGCAACAGCGCCCAGCGTTTCGCGGCTGGCATCACTCAGACCAGTCCAGGCCACGCTGCGCAGGCGTTCCAGTTAAGCTTGACGACGACTGTACAGCGTGCATTGCTGTAGTTTGAGATTTCGTTTCCCGGGCACAGGTTCGCCCGAATGCATTTGTACACTTTGTTCGTTTGATATCTATTCGCGTAAACAAAAAAACAAAAGGCACCGGAGTGGAAGAACTCTTGGAAGAACGACGCGGAGACGACGCAGCTCTTCAGAAAAAAGGGCGAGCCCGCTTCCGCGTTTTTAACGCCGTAGCGTAAAGGGCCACGAAACCACCTCCGATATTTTTTCAAACATTTCAAGTAAACACGCGCATCGTGTGCAGAATGCCGTGACGATCAACGATGTCACACGCGGCAGCGCTACAAGCCGCGGGCGCGCCACAAATTCCAAAAAACAATCCCTCTTCCTTTCCGAGCCCTTCCGGCCTCCGCGTGACGTCAGGAAGTTGAATAGGTGACGTAGAGCGCAAGTCATGCTGCGATTGGTCGAACAGGAACCTACGACTTCCGGTAAGTCAGCTATCAGCTGGCCGCTCTCCTTGTTGTTGGTCGTGTTGCCCGTGCGGGGGTGTTCTGGAACGGGCGTGTCACCTTACGGATCCATCATGTTGGCAATCCTTTGAAGGCGTGCGTGCAACACGGGGTCCATTCCGGCACGATATGTATGAGCACGGGCCGGCACGGCAGCAGCGGTTAGCCAACAAGCGCGCAGTCGACGGAGCAGACGGAGTGTGGAGTCGCGGCAACCGGAAGTAGAAAGTGTTTCGAGCAGCGCGTCGGCGGTGACGTATGCCACGCGAGATTGCAAGAGGCGCTCGGCGAGAGGGTAAACTGGCTTTGGGGTAGGACACCAACGGAGGGTAGCGATGGAAAGAGCGAAAGGAGCGATCGCCGCGTTTCGATGATCAAACGCGTATAACTCCGCTATTACGGCACCGTTTCGAAAAAAATCTCACGGCTCCGTGTTCGTTGTACACTGGTGCACAACTTCCCCACCACATCTGAATGTCGACCTCTGGGTCGTTTAGGGGCCCTTAAAGAACTCGTTGCGCAGAAATTCCGGTCTGGGGTCGTTGGTTGTGATAGAAAAATCGAGAAAGATGCAAAATAAATAAATGAATAAATATTTTCCGTTTGAGTGAAAATCGAACCCAGACCTTCTGCGCGGCAAGCAGGCCACGTTGAAAAGCGACGCCATTGGTTGAATGTTTCTCTCTCTGTCTTTTTTTTACAGGGAAAGGAGCCGTCGCACTCAGATTGGCATTACAAAAATTAATAATCAAGCATACGTAAACTCAAATCAAAACAGGAAACCAGTCTAGAGCGCCACTAGAACGTTCATATATCCCGTGTAATTGAATGACTTGTTCCTGGAAGAAGGAAAGGAATGTAAATTTAAGGTATTGGCGGCTTGAATTGTGCTGGTTGGTACACACTGAATTTGAATGAAGAAACAGCGCTGGAACATGAAGGAGACGCGATGACACAAACACGGCGCTGACTAACAACCATATTTTATTGCGTTTGCACGTCAATATAAACAGGAAAAACACACACATATCGAGGAACAAGATATCGCTGTAAAAATGCCAACTCACACATTGGAAAGATAGATAATTTCATTTTTTCGAAGCGATAATGAGGTTACGCTGACACAACATTATCCGCCTTTCTGAATGCAAAAAGCCTCTCAAATTTCAGGTGGGCGTTGCTCTGCAGAAGTGCCTAGAATTTCACTACCTTTAAAGACTGGTTCACAATCACATTTCTTGCAGTGGTCTGCAAGGTGGCTGCTCACAGACCCTTTTAGGGAGTATGCATGTTCTAGTAATATTTCAATGATGCATCGGCCTGTTTGGCCGATGTAACACCGTCCGCAAGTAAGGAGAATCTTATACACAACGTTCCCTCGGCATGATTGAGTGTTCCACACTCGCCGTCATGGCTACTAGCGGCTCTGACCATAGGTCGGCAAAACATGTGGAGCTCACTCAGACTCACTCATGAAATATGTTTTGCCTTTGGAACTCACTCGGACTCAGATTCACCAAACATTTCCTCAACCGGACTCACTCGGACTCAGATTCACTAAAACTTTTCCCAGCCGGACTCACTCCGACTCAGACTCACGACAATTTTTCTGAGCCGTATTCACTCAGACTCACGGCTCCATCTCAGTCTGAGTGAGTCTGAGTGAGCCTACTCATGAGTTCATTACAGTACAATTCGCTTCTTGGAACTTGGTGTAAATGCTCTTTAACACCAATATCTCGCGTAATCGGTGTTGTACTTGGCGCCTTTTCACCTCGTACTTTATAAGTGGTTGCAATTCAGTAAAGACTTTTTTTTTTTTGAAAGAGCTAACTCACATGAAATATTTTTATCAAGAATTCCCGGAAAACAGTTTTCGGGGGGCGGGGGGGGGGGGGGGAATTCAGGGCACTTTCCCTCCTCCAGAACTCACGCCTGTGATCAATAAATATTGAGCTGGCGTATGAGCGCTGCTGCTTTAAGTATGTGTGAGTCGGCGTGAGTAGAAACATGAACCTGCGTGAGGCTGATAGTAAAGCTAAGTTGCATGTAGGGCTCACTCAAGCTCACTCAAGAAATACATTTTGAGCATAGGGCTCACTCGGACTCAGACTCACCAAAATTTTCCTCAACCGGGCTCACTCGGACTCACACTCACTAAATTTTTTCTCCACTATAGACTCACTCGGACTCAAACTCAACAAAATATTACTCACCCGGACTCACTCAGACTCACGGCTCGATCTAAGTCTGAGTGAGTCTGAGTGAGTCGACTCATGAGTGAGTTTGCCGACCTATGGCTCTGACTAACACTCCTAGGTTTAAATACACATATATACCCCATAAAGTGGACTGGGGGATGACCGCCGCTGTAGCTCAGTTGGTAGAGCATCGAACGCGTTATTCGAAGGTCGCAGGTTTGGTCCCTGCCAGCGGCAAGTTATCTTTTCGTCCATTTTTCCTTTTTCACATTTACATTACGATTACTACTAAACAGTGTTGTATGATTTACCGAAAAAAAGTAACTAAATACGTTACTCGTTACTCTAACAAAAAACCGGCAGATCTCACGCACTGTGGGAATCGATGTAATGCGAAGCAGCTAGCAAGAAGCAAATCACGCTGTACGTAATATGCATGTTAGGACCTGTCATTTGTGTTCATCATACAGTCACGTCGCGCAATACAAATTTCGGTGGCGAACTGGACGCAAGCGCCCCATGAGCGTGGTATGTAAATGGCATTGTAGATGACATGCATGCCAATATTTTCATGTTACCACCTGTCACTTATGTTCGCGTAATTTTTTACCTCGAATCACAGCGAGACGCGAGACCAATCTGCCTCCGTAACGCATGCTTTCGTATTCTCGCGCTTTGCGCATCGTGCAGACACCATCCGCGTTCCAGAGTTTAAATTGACGGACACTTTGTCAATTCCAAAGTGTGTTCCTCGAACGCCTGTGCCCACTGAGACGGGGTCGGTTAGAATGGAACGTGATGCGCGCGTTTCCCTCCTTGTATGATTAGAGACGCCGGGTGCAGCGACGCTACGCAAGCAAAGCGCGAGCGCTGTAGTTTCCAACGCGACCGGCGTCCGTTTGCGCGCCCCAGCGCCCACCTTGCACCGTGCCAAGGGACGGCTGGAGGGACGGACGGACGATGTTGGTTGTGCCGCTTTGTTAGTCGCAGGTCCACATATAGCCTGGACACAGAAACGCCAAACGTCTCTGGCGGACGGTTCTGGCTGTGTCTGGGTGGCCTCTCTTGCGCACGCCACGACGTGTCTTGCTCAAGTGGCGAAGCCTCAGGTGGCGGACACTGACTGCCTCGTTGCGGCCGCAGGTCTCGGCCACGCAGCGACTTGACTTGATGGGCTGTGAAACATGCTTCTGGTGGTAGGCTCTGGCTGTGTCGTGGAGGTAACGGCGAAGGCGGCATGCTCGGAGGAGGGAGCAACATTCGAAGCGGCGTCGGTGTCTGCATGACTTCCCGGTACTTCTCCACTTCTTTGAGGAATTCAGTCATATCAACATCATTGTAAAAAACGGGATGATGAATATCGGGAGCTTTGTCAGAAAAATGAATCCTTCGTGGCTTTGGGAAAGCTGAGCGTGATCTTGTGCGTGATCTCAGCGATACGTGATCTTGTGCCATCGACTCCTCTGCAGACTGCTCTCGAAGCTGCGGAAGCGGCTCCAGCTTGTCGGCGGGCACGGCGATGGAAGCCATGAGTTCTTTTGGTGCCTTCACTGGAAGCGTGCCAAGCACGATAGGAATTGACATCTGTGGGTGTCCCAGCAATGGCGAATCTGGGGTCCGCTCCTCTAACTGCGCTGAATGATGAGTGGTCTCGGCCTCTCTCGGTGATGTGGCGTCGGATGCCGGCGCCGAGACTGAGACCAGCAGCGGAGTGCGGCCCCTGTATCCGGCATCTGTTATAAGGCAGCCAGGGAAACTCTGTCTTGTAGACGGGAATCGTTTCTGATGAGGTGGGTTCTGGTGGGGTCGTCACAGAGTAGGAAATATGTGGCATGGAGTCTTTCTTACGCCCTGCATCCGTGACGGGCGCGTGCGCTTCCGCGCCCACGGTGATGTCTGCACAGCGACTCCAGGAAAGAGATGAACAATCGAGGTGCTGGCCTTGACAAGCTCTGTGTGTGAAAGAGGGCTGGTTGGCGCACGGCACAGCTGTACCAAGGGGCGCTGCGCCACGCGAGCTCGATCTCGAAGGGTGGGCGAGTTCGTGAACGGCCGAGCTGCGCCGCCGAGGTTGTGTGCCCCACATCTCCCATCCTCGGTAGAGACTCGGACAGCAGGGTGGGGGGTCGCAGGCATAAGAAAGAGGGCGGAAAATGTTGATCAACTTGGCACACCATTCAGGCCAGGACCGCTGCCTGACGCCTTCGTAGACCGCCTTCGCGATGCCTTGGCGGCATCGCGAAGGCGGTCGATGGCCACCAGCCATTTGTGATTCTCTGGCCAGGCATGGAGGGTGCCGAGAGAATTGATAGTCTCGATCCATAGGAAGGCATCGTCTTGGAATCCTCGGAATTCCTGTAGTTTCGACGCAACCGCTGATGGTAAGTTCGTCTGCGAGGATCCGGAAATTCTCGCGGCGAGACGGTCTAGCTCCACGGCAAGCAAGGATGCAGCCCGCATGACGTCCGTGGGTTGGCCGAGCGAGGAGCCGGAAGAGCCAGAGGAGCCAGGGGCGATGCCCGCGGAAAATATGGGGGTCCAGGTACTCACGGCGGCGGTTGAGATCCCGCAGTTAGAAGGCGCGAAGCTCCGAAGTCCTTGGGACAGGCGCGCGGCTTCTAGGATGATCTTTGCCGCCTGAAGAGCCATCGATGGCGGCCGCGGAGTATGTATTCGTCGAAGCAATCAGCGCGGCGATGTCATGAATCAGGGTAGCGTGGTCGGCACAAGGAATGGAAGCGCCGTGAAGGCATCGTCGAGTCGCCGAGGAGGCCTGCACGCCATCCCCGGACGGTACTTGTAGCGCCGGCAGGTCAGCGGGTGACGAGGAGGCTTGGACGCCGTCCTTGCCGAAGTGTGCTTCCTGCGGCGGCCGGCTTGCGGATTCCATGGCCTAGGAAGCGTCGACGACGTTCCTCGAGTGGCGGGTCCGCAACGCCGAAGACGCTGTAGCACAGGTGCTTCTACCGTAGTGCTTCGTTTATGACGACTGCGCCATTGTAATGAGACAAATAGACACAACGCCTGATCGTTGGCTGGTTGTTCTATTATCTGCCTTCGTTGTCCTCTTCTTCACGCCAGCCGAGCTCGCGCCAGTGCCCGAGCGCTGCTCTGTCTTCCTTACAATATATATATATATATATATATATATATATATATATATATATATATATATATATATATATATATATATATATATGATTGAAAAGAAAGTTCTGTGGGTCCGGTGCACATATAGTCAAGAAATGAAGGAGCACACTTACGAAAATTGAATATTTTTTACTGGTTAAAATATTCAATTTTCGTAAGTGTGCTCCTTCATTTCTTGACTATATATATATATATATATATATATATATATATATATATATATATATATATATATATATATATATATATAACGGAGAAGACATGGCGTCAGTCAGAACACCAGTTTAATCTAACTCCTCGTCTTCCTCATCTTCCTTTCCCCCATTCACCCGTGAACCGTCACACGTTTCCCCCCTCCCCCCCGAGAGAGCGTCGAGTTATTGGGACAATAGTAGCGGTGCAGTTTGCTGACGTGCACAATGTCAGTAGTTCTGCTTAACGGTGCCACGCATCGGTCGATCTCATAGTTCACAGGAGACACTTTACGAAGGATCGTGTAAGGCCCTTCCATGACTGAGCTGAGCTTTCCTTTGTTTGGGTGCCAAGGTGTTTCGTAGAGCACCAGTTCGCCAGGTTGAAGATCTTGTGGTAGGAATTTTTTGTCGTAGATGATCTTGTTCTTCTCATGGTTGGCTAGCGTGTTGTTGACTGCCCTTTTCTTTGCTTCTTGCACACTTTCCATTGGCGTGTCTAAAATGGTATCGTATGAAGGTATTCCATACATTAGGTATGATGGTGGATATCAGGTTACTTCATGTGGAGTTCTATTGTATTCCCGGACAACATCCGAAAGATGTTTGACCCAAGACTTCTGCGGCTGCTCATTCATTTTGCACTTTAACCGGGTTACAATGGTCTGATTCGTACGTTCGTTCATGCCATTACATTGAGGGTGTTGGGAGGACGTGAACAATTGGTGGACGTTGTTGCGTTTTAGGAACTGCTTGAGCTTACCAGCAGTGAAAGCTGGCCCACGATCAGATAGGAACTTCTTTGGCTTCCGTGCTGCGAAGATGGTGGCGAGGCACGAAAATGTATGCGTCACAAGTTTCATTTTTGTGGGGAAACGCCCAGACATACCGCGTAGCGTGGTCGATTGCCAAGTGAATAAACTTCTTCGCGGAGCCTTATCCAGAAAAGCCACCTATAGTGTCCATTGCTAAAAGATCGAAGGGCTGTTCTGCAGGTGGTAGCGACTCAAGTGGTCCAAATGTCTTGCTTTTAGGCTTCTTGCAGCGCTGACATATGTCACAGTGGCGAACGTAGGACGAAACGTCTGTGATGATTTCCGGCCAATAGTAGTGTGGTGACAACAACCACAGAGTTTTCTTTACTGCTACATGTCCGAACTGGCAGTGTGCTTTCTGCAGAAGGCCCAGTCGAAGCTTGTGAGGCACGTAGACTTTGCGAATTCCTTTACGGGTCACGATAATGACCCCGTTTTCAGTGGTGTACTTGCAGCGAGGGCGGTCATCCTGGTAACCTTGAAGTTCTGGTAACGAAATGAGTTGAACCACAGGACTCCGAGAAAATGCGTCCGCTTCGATGTTTTCGCTGCCTTTTTGATGTCGAATGTTGACGTCATACATAGACAGCTTCAGAGACCATCGAAACAGACGGCCCTGGGGATTTTTGATGTTTTTGAGCCATTGTAAGGCAGCGTGATCGGTGACAACAGTGAGTGGTCTTCCATGGAGATAGCAGTGCCACTTCTCAACAGCGTCAACTATAGCGAGACATTGAAGCTCTGTGATGGCATAATTTAATTCGTGAGTGAGTAGCTTGCGCGAGTGATAAGCGACAGGGTGTTCTTTACCATCATGATCTCGTTGCTTCAGGACTGCGCCGATGCCTACGTTAGATGCGTTGCAATAAAGAATGCATGGTTTCTCACAAGAAAATATTCGTAATATTGGCTCTTCGGTTAGACGATTTTTCATTTCCTCAAAAGCTTGTTCGCATGAGGAATCCCATTCCCATGGTGCGTCCTTTTTCAACAGTTTTGTAAGTGGGTAAACTATGTCACTGAAATGCGGCATAAACTGGCGGTAAACGTTGGTGGTGCCAAAAAAACGCTGCAGCTCTTTCGGAGATTTTGGTCTTGGAAATCGCAATACTGCCTCTATAATGATTCGTTTTGGCGATACTGTACCGTTCGACACTCTGTGACCCAGATATTCAATAGAATCTTGGGCAAAGTGGCACTTTTTCAGTTTCAGTTTTATGTTCTCCATTTTTAGAGCTTCCAATAGAGCTTGTAGGTGCAGTAGGTGCTCGGAAAATGTGTCGGAGAAGACTACGATATCATCAAAGTAATTAACGACATTTTTCAAGTTATGTTTTCTGATCACTGATTTCACAGCTCTTTCGAATGTAGCGGGAGCATTTCTCAAACCGAACGGCATAACAAGCCATTCATAATGGCCGTTTGGCGTGACGAAAGCTGTTTTCGGGATGTCCTCTGGGTTCATTTTGACATGCCAATAGCCTGAGGTAATATCCAATGTAGAAAAATATTTCGATTTTTCCAGGTAGTCCAGCACATCATCTATGCGCGGAATAGGTTGGTAGTCGGGCAGAGTGACAGCATTAAGCTTTCGATAATCAATGCATAAACGCGTACGCCCTTCGCCTTTTTTCTCCGCAAGAATGACAGGAGCTGCGTATGGTGAAAAAGAGGGACGCACTACACCTTGCTTCAGAAGTCCACTTGCCTGACAATTTCCTCTTTGTCTGCTGGGGAGCATCGATACGGTGGTCTGTGAATAGGGACGTTGTTGCTGAGGACGATGCGTTGTCCTTCATCCGCAATACATCCGAAGTCCATCTGAGACTTTGAGAAAATGTCCTCGTAACTGTGAAGCACATCTCTCAAAGCAGCTTGTTGCGACGGTGGAAGGTGCGTGACGTCAACGGACTGGAGCGGGGTTGTACCAGCACTGAAGACACACTTTTGATTTTCAAAGGGCTGATGTAGAGCTTCGTCGTCTTGAAGCAAAGTCATGGTATTCAAGTTCAGTGAAAGGTTGAAAAAGGAGGCGTTGTCCAGGCCTAGCAAGAATTCAGTCTTCATGCCTTGGAGACCGTGTGCTTGGACTGCCCGCTTTATCCTTCCTATTTCCGAATGTATGGGTACGCGGCCCAAAGTTTTGTCGTTGAGGTGACTTGTTGGACACTGATGCATGGATCCCTGAGCAATTGCAGCTTGAGGTCTCTGAACACAACGTCACTGATACAGGTAATAGTGGCTCCTGTATCCAGAGTTGCGTTCACTAAGTGTCCGTTCACAATTGCACCAAAACGTATTAGTGCAGCTTTGGGCCGCCCTCTTCGTTTCCCTGGTCGTCAGCTAGAGCAGACACCATTTCACGACGAGGGCACTCATTGTGCCAGTGAAACTGGTTTGGCAAACCAGCAGATGCACACTGTCGGCACTCACTGCGAGGGGTGCGCGTCGATCCTGCAGTCCATCGTCGCGTAGGATGAGGCTCCCGTTGCATGAGCTGCCGCTTAGACGATCGTTGGGAAGCATCTCTCTGGACAGAGTCTTCCGCTTGGAGCGCAGCAGCAAGCCACTTGGCCGGAGTGGCGAGCGTCAATCCAGCGACGCGCATTTCGATCTCCTCAGGTACACCGTCGGTCAAGCCTGATACTATGTGAGCGTCCTTCAACTCTGCAAGGCGACCAAGGCGCGTCTTCTCTTCGTAATAGTGCCTGATGCGCTGTTCTCTTTTGAGTCTGCAGTGTATGAATTGGTGGAATGGGTCGCTGACGGGTGCAGCAAATCGTGCTGTCATGCTTGTTTTGATGCCTTCCCACGAATCTTCGGAGTCGAAAATCTCGGTGAGGTACCAGCGGAATGTCTCACCTTCCAAGTACTCGCTGATGCAGTCGATGCGATCTCGTTCGGACCAGGTAGCGTTGCTCGCTTTCGTTTCGAAGAGACGCAACCACTTGTCCACAGGGACGTCGTCTTCAGCTCCGGTGTATTTCGGCAGGTTGCTCATCTTCTTTGGTGGGCTCATGATATTATTGAGGTAGATCCTGTCGACTTACTGTAATGGATGAGACATGGCGTCAGTCAGAACACCAGTTTAATCTAACTCCTCGTCTCCTTTCCCCCATTCACCCGTGAACCGTCATATATATATATATATATATATATATATATATATATATATATATATATATATATATATATATATATATATATATATATATGGTCTTGTCAGGAAGGTACCACGCCTTTTGAGTTATAGACGCAATTTTGCCACCAAAATTTCTGGAGAACTTACCAAATATTTTTAGTGAGTGAGTGAATAACTTCATTCAGTTCCTGCAGGTTTCCGGGCTGGGTTCCCGCCTAGGAGCCGGCCATGAGACCGTGTCTCTCGGCACCTTCCTTGGCCTGCTGGATCGCCCAGAGTTGGTGGTCTAGTCCTGAGCTTAGCAGCGCGGCCCGCCAACGCACCCGAAGGTCCTCATTGGAGGCCGCTTCCTTGTTGCCAATTAGTGCTGGACACTCCTAGAGAATATGCGCTAGTGTGACCCTATTACTGGAGTACTTGCATGAGTTAGTCCTATACAAATCGGGGTAAATGTGCTTCATAATTACGGGATTAGTGTAGGTGCCTGTTTGTAATTGCCGCCATTGAATGGACTGGGCCCGGCTGAGTTTGGGGTGGGGCGGGGGGGGTATTCCCTTCGCTGACTTTTATAGTGTTGGGTAATGTCGTTGAATTTGGTTAATCTATCCCCCCCCACTCCCATTCGTCCACAGGAGAGTCCTTGCGGGTGGTGTCAACCGCAGACGCAGCTCGGAACGTGAGACCTCGAGCAACGTTGTGCGCCACCTCGTTATGATTGACCTCCGTGTGGTCGACAGGTGTGTGGATGGGGAACCGTAAGATGGATGCGCTTTGTTCGTCAGAGCGGGTTTTGCCTTTAGAAAGGACTCGTAATGCCACTGGAGAGAGACTACCATTTGCAAAATTTCGGACTGAGAATGTATTGGGCATCGGTGTGAGCTATGGCCAGCGCGATAGCTACCTGCTCCACCGTTTCCGCTTGAATTGTGTTGATCGAAGCACTGGTTATGCATTTGTGTCTATGGTCTATAAACCAAACAGCAAAACAGCGATAGTCTCGATAGCGCGCTGCATCGAAAAAGACCGCCTCCTCATTGTGTTCAAAACTTTGGAGCATGGCTCTGGCCCTACTGATTCTTCTGCCTTTGTTGTGTTCAGGATGCATGTTCTTTGGTAATGGTGGTACTATGAGTTTAGAGCGGATTTCGCGTGGTATGTCGTATTTGATGCCTTGTTGTGTGTGGTAAGAAATTCCGAGACTAGAATGTGGCGGCCTGCTTTGGTATTACTCAAACGCTCGTACTGCGAGACCTGTTGCGCTTCAATAATTTCCTCAAGCGTGTTATGAAGGCCTAGTTGAAGAAGGAGTTCCGTGCTGGTACTCTGCCGAAGTCCTAGCGCCTGTTTGTAAACTCGTCTAATGAGCCCGTTGAGTTTCGTTTTTTCTGCCGCGAACCATCGGTGGTAGGCAGCGACATATGTAATGTGGCTGAGCACGAAGGAGTGGATAAGCCGGAAAATACTCCCTTCTTTCATGCCCTGATGTTTGCACACAATGCGACTCTTTCAATGAGTCGCATTGTGTGCGCGACTGTAGCTTCGAATTTGCGGATTGTCGCACCGTTTGTGCCTTTGCTTTCAATAAGAAATCCTAAAATCCGTATTTTATCGACTGTCGGTATGACACGTCCGTCGGCCGTCTTCAGGGTAATGTCTGCATATGAGCATGTTGGACTACACTGTTTGGGTGGTCTGCCTTTGAGTGTGGGACGGTATAGGAGGAGTTCGGACTGCTCCGCCGAACAAGAGAGCCCTGTTCCGCATAGGTAGTGTTCTACCACGTTTACCGCTTCCTGTAGTTCTTCTATAGAGCCGTCGCTGCCGTTACATGTCCAGAGGGTGATATCATCGGCAAA
This sequence comes from Rhipicephalus appendiculatus, assembly GCA_030522465.1. Lineage (NCBI taxonomy): Eukaryota > Metazoa > Arthropoda > Arachnida > Ixodida > Ixodidae > Rhipicephalus > Rhipicephalus appendiculatus. The sequence continues at coordinate 26,280 of JALIZH010001346.1, forward strand.
AATGCTGTGGTGAAGCCCGAGAATCACGGATAGCTTTGAGGGCAAGCCGAGAAGAGCTAGGTTGAATAACATAGGAGATATCACGGAGCCCTGTGGAGTTCCCGCGCTTCCTATGGGTATCTCAGATGATGTGAGTGCGCCCACTGTAACAATGGCTTGTCGGTTTATAAGGAAGTCGCGAATGTAGTTATATGTCCGAACTCCCAGATTTAAGGCGTCAACCTGTTGGAGTATTGTAGTATGTGTAACATTCTCGAAAGCTTTCTTCAGGTCTAAACCTAATATAGCTTTGGTTGAGCGGTCCGTGGTGTCTATGATTTGGTGCTTTAGTTGGAACATGGTGTCCTGGCATGAAAGGTGCCTTCGGAAGCCTAACGTAGTGTACGGGAGAACGTGATTGTCCTCAAGGTAATCTGTTAGTCGATCTAAGAAGGTGTGTTCCATGAGTTTGCCCACGCAGGAAGTTAGAGAGATGGGTCTGAGGTTGTTAATGTGCAGTGGCTTCCCCGGTTTGGGGATCAGCATCATCTCGGCAGCTTTCCATTGTGAGGGCAAACGGCCTGTGGTCCAGCATGTGTTAATGTAGACCGTAAGATGAGTAACAGATTCATCGTCAAGGTTACGTAATGTCTTGTTCGTAATGGAGTCATGACGAGGAGCCGCTTTGGTGTTAAGGCGATGTAGTACTGCGCGAATATCTGCTTCGGAAAATTCCTCGTCATGAGTTTCATTTTTTGGCCAGTATAATCCGGGTGCAGGTGAGGAGGAGCGTGGGAGATGTGTAGGTTTGCTACCTCTCGTAAGAGCTCCTCCTCCGTACCTCCTCCTCCGTAATAATCATGTATAAGCTTATTGATATTTTGACGGTGGATTGGTTGGTTGATCAGGACGTCTTGAGGGGCTAGTTGGTTCATTCTATGCAGGAAAATTTGCGCTAAAGTAAAAAAGGACAACACAAGGAAGGAACACAGGGCGCTCGATCTGTTTAAGTGTTCCTTCCTTGTGTTGTCCTTTTCTATTTTAGCGCAAATTTTCCTGCATTGATTTGTTGTTCTCAGGGTCTAACAGATGGCGGAGAAGGTGCCATGTTTTGCCGAAACCTGTTTGATTGTCCATGGTATTGCAAATTTCGTGCCAGTGTTGCTGGCTTAATTCCTTCGCGTATGTTTCGATCTCTCTATTTAGGAGCGCTATTTGTTTCCGAAGGATTCTGTTTAACTTTTTGGCTTTCCACCTCCTCTGGAGTGATTGTTTGGCTTCCCACATATGGATAAGTCGATTATCAATCTCCTCGAGGTGCGCCTCCGGAGATACAATAACTTTCTCGCTGTAATTCCTAGCTCATGCTGGTTCTTGTGTACTGCCGTTGTCTGGAGTCGATTGACTCACTTAAACAAGTTGACTCTCATTTTTGGAGTCTACCTTCCAAAACGGTCTAACGCGTAACCGAAAAGCGTTAGGGTGCCGTGATCCTCTTCTGGCTTCTTTTATTAGATGCGAAGCATCTTATGCTCGGGGCTTTGTCCGTCCCTCCCGCGTCCGGCGTCCCGCCACTTTCATGAAGTAGGGAAGCACCCACTATGCGAACCAGAACACTGTAGTACAATAAGGCCGTCAACCACCACCACAGTCACCAGAGTCATGGCCGAGAGCACAGAGGGGCTGCTTAGCAATGGCTAGGCAGGTGGTGTCTGTCGCCCAGGCTGACTTTATTCATTGATCTTGCTTGCATGTGCTTGCGGGGGGCTTAGTCCATCCCTCCTTCCCGCGTCCCACACCCCCCACAGCGCATGCGCGTCCCCTCCCCCCTCTCTCTCTTCTCCTACGCTCACCCCCTTTCTCTCCTCTAGGAATCCTCTACTCTACGGAGCGGCGCCCGCGTCCTGCGTCCTACACCTGCACAGCGCATGCGCGTCCCCTCCCCCTCTTTCTCCTCTCCTACGCTCACCCCCTTTCTCTCCTCTAAGAATCATCTACTCTACGGAGCGGCGCCTGCGTCCTACACCCCCCACCCCCCACAGCGCATGCGGGTCCCCTCCCCCCTCTCTCTGCCTCGCCGAGCGAGCGAATGCCCCTGCCCCTGCGCCGCCTCGGCATGGGCGCTGCACTGGCATGGCGCTGCGTTGCGTTACTACGTGTCTACATCTGATGGAAGAAACAACCTGACGGAAGTCGATGAAGCGCATAAAGTAGTGCACCTGTTGCACACTGAGTATGTGAATCAGCCTAGGAAGCGTCTACTTGTGCCGGGGAAACCCTGCATGCTTACCTCAAACATTATCATAATTCACGCTTTGTAAATGGAGCAGTGACAAGTCTACGAACGGGAATCACTGGGTGCCCGTGGGACGCACTTTCTCAGGTTTCACAGTAGGGGAGATGCCGTATGTTTTTTCTAGTGCACCACTGCCGTTCTGGTTCAAGAGTCATACTGGACACATGCGCTTCTTTTTATATTATCATGTGACCTGTTCATTGCACGTATAACCACTGCCTTGCTCCGACCGCGCCCGGGTGTCTGGGAACCTTCGAGATTATTTTAGAATGCTCTGATAAGCTTCAGCGGGCAGCGAGGACAGTAGAGTTTATTCTGGAACTAACGCGGCCACCGACGATAAGCCAGGGGTCTTCGATGCTACATGTTCGGACGCGTCATTGCGCAGATCAGGTTACCGACGACCGTCGACAGTGCTTGCAGCTGAGTGTACAGCGTGTGTCTCTTGTACGTTAATTTTCTATTTCATGGGCACGAGCTCACCCGAATATAGAGTTTCGGCTTGAACACGCCGACTGCCTCCTTCTTCAACGTCACGACCACGTGACAACATGATGTCGGAGCATAAGTTGACATAAGGTAATTAAGTGCGAGTTAATGAAAATGATTGAGTTCATTGAAAGATTGTGCACTGCTAGAATCGTTTCGGTACCTGGCGGAGCAAACTTCAGCGCTGATGTCCGCTTCGGCAGCGCACGATATTGCTAACTGAAAAACATTTTTCCTGCTCCCCTGCTATCTAATCCTGCAGAACTACTAGATATGTGGTCTATAACTTGTTGCTTCCTAAAATTTATATCGTTTGCTCATCCATTTCATTATGGAATTCACTGTCATCTTAACTACAAGAAATGGTGCCTATTTGGACATTTAGGCAAAAGCTAACCATGTTGCTTGCAACGTAGAGCTGTCGCACCACTGGCTTTGTTAACTATCTGTGTTTATGAGTTCAATAGTAATTGCTGGAATATTTGATGGCGTTTGTGTTTCTGTAATATGTTGAAATTGGGTTTTATTATCATATATTCGTTTTATTCATTTTTCTGGCGTATTAGCGTGGGACGTCCTGCCCACCGTTTCTATTCTTGGGACCTCCTTCTGCAAATTTACATGTATTGTATCATTTCATTACATTACTAATAAAGATTGACTTGAATACGCCAGAGCGCACGGATGCCAACGTGTGATTGGTTTTATTAGACACACAAGTCAAGAGGTCTTGTCCAGAACTCTGTATAAAATATTTTCGTTAGGTACACAAAAATTCCCACTTTTGTGAAAGTAGTGTTTTTTCAAGTGCAGAACTTGTGTGCGGTAAATTACGTTATCTTCTCTCCTGAAAAAAAAATATAACGTTGTTATAAAGAAACACAAGGTTGGTACTGAGAAGCATTGCATACGCTCATTAAGAGTGCATTGTACCGTCACTGGCTTTGGTTGTACAGGCAGCGTAAAATGTGCCGTTGAAACAGCAAACGTAGATCGGTGGTAATAATTTTCCCATCAGAAGATGAATAAACAATAGTGTGTTATAAGTCTTGGTTTTTTTTTTTTCTTCAGAAATGCGAGCGAGACGGCGAGGGTGAGCAGCGCAAGTTCAGCCTGGACCCACAGATCACGTCTTTCGAGGTGCTGCAAAGCCTCCTGGCCAGGGCATTTGACATCCGAGGGTGATTGTGCTTTTTTCCTCTGTTGGCTACATGAGTGGTCAGATCTTCACGGCTTTAAACAGCAGTGATCTCCGTTCATGATGCGAATGTCATACGTAACTTTCGTTATCGTATTCCTCCGGAGTCGACATAGCTTGCTGAATCATAGAAATAGAAGAGTAATGTTTTTTAGACTGTTATAGAAGCGGAGCCAACACTGGGACCAGAATTGTCGTTAATCCGACATGATGCCTGTATCACAGGAGTACACGTGTAATGAATATTGCTTTATTATAAAATTAGATAGTCAGCACTGCAACCACAATTGACGTTGCACTGACATTACGCCTGTGTAGAGTCTTTTTCCTAAGCAGTCTCCATTTGTACCAAGATACGATCTCCATTCATGCCAAGATAGTTGGTATGAATGGAGATCGTCTCTTTCACTGTGGCCATTTCAACACTTATCAAGCGCTCATCGGGCACTCTAATTACGGAAGTTTGATTCTAAATGCGCAAAAATATAGTAAGGTACAGAAAAAACTCGGTAGATCCATCTTGCAGTCGGCGCTAGTAATTGTCTATGCTGTGTTTCTTGGCTTTGAGCCAAGGTGGTCGACGTGTTTTTGTAAGTAGTTGTGTGCGCATCATAAGCTTAACAGGAACGTCGACTAAATTGAAGTTTAAAGAGTAACTTATGGTCTGACGTAATGTCTGCACTCACGTCAGAGCACAGACGTCTGTATTATGAGGGGCTTTTAGCTTGTACTTATACTTCTTTATGTTACCGTGTTACCCGATACCGGAACGAATCTGGCGCATGCGCGGGCCTTTGCGGAACGTAGACTTTCACTGAACGTAAACTCCCCGCCGGATAGGCTTTACGTTTGCGGCCCTATCTCGCAAATCCATCTTCGTTCGTGGGGACTCGCGATATCCGCATTGCGGTGACTTTAGCCGTCGAGTCAAAATAAGCCGTAGTACGAGCACCAATAGCGATCACATTGTTTCAGCCGGATTACCAAAGCTAGAGGGGCCTAGAACACCGAAGTCGTAAACGCGTGAGCCCTAAAACCACCGACAGGCTGGTTAGGTGGCGCCATCTAACGGGGCCAGTATGAACCAGGCAAGCGCAAAATTGTTATTGCAGAAACATCGTTCATTCTACTTCTGGTGTAAATGCCTCGGAGCGGCATCATTACGAATGAGTTACCCTTTTAATAATTTTTTTTGCCTAAAAAACAGGCGAAAACAAACGTGTTCATGACTGTGGTTGCACAAAGCGTCACAGGATGTCGACTCCATCGTCTGGTAACCTTGTATTTCCTCACCCCTTTGCGCATACGAGGATACTGTACACGATAAAAAACCTCTCGTGATTTTGCCGTAGTGGTGATTTAATCTTATCTAAGTCATAGTTTAAATGCAGTTATCATCACCATTTATAGTTTGCGCAAACGTAAAGGTGTACGTTTACGTACGTACGTAAACTTTTACGTATGCGGAGCTAAAGCTTTGAAAAACACGTGTTCCGGAAACACGGTAAACGCAATCCGGTGTTCGGGTAGCACAGTAACGTTAAAAAGTTTACGTGCAATCTAAAAGCCTCTATTGCTATGAAGTGCACTTTACTGTGCTATGATGTGAATATCATATGGAAATTTCATTAGCATATTCCTCCGGAGTCAAGCCATGCTTGGATATAGCTTCCTGAATCATAGGAATGCAAATGTAACGTTTATTAGAATGCGGTAAAAGCGAAGCCAGCACTGGAGCCACGTAAAGGAAAATTACTAGATGCAAACCACCAAGAAGAATTCGCAATGCCCGCGAACTATAGGTGGCGCGCTGTACGATTCAAGATGGCGCCCGGAGGAGGGTCGATCCCTTTGTTAGCATAGGAACAGATAGGGCGTGTGGACGTACGGTCTGTGCCACTTTCACCAGATGAAGTCATGAGGTGCACTGAAATGGATATGAGACCGAAATATATTCCCAAACCATGGAAAGTGCTAAGTGCTCGCCACCTAATTATTTGCCGCGGTGTGAGAGGTTATATTAACGCGACAGCGTTAAAGAGCTCGTTGTGCAGAAATTCCGGCGTCGGCGTCGGTGGCGGCGTCGTTGGTTGTGAGCGAAAAATCATCATCTTGACCTTGACCGAAAAATCGAGAAAGATGCAAATAACATAAATGATAAAAATTTCCGGGTCCGAGTGAGGATCGAACCCAGGCTGTATGCGTGGCAAGCAGATGTTCTACCACACAGCCACGCTTCTGCTTGGAATTATGTTTAAAGTAACTTCCTCTGCTTGGAAATGCAGTGAAAATAACTTCCATGCCTTACAAACACACGCGTCCTTATACAGGCGTCACAATACAACATGTAATATCGCAGTAATGTTGCGTGGTACAAGCGCACATTGCCTTCGGGCGTCACAACATGTGAAAATCATACTGACATCGTGGTTAAAGCCGGCCACCCATTACAAAAGGCACACACGTTACTGCGCGTATTCCCTTAAGACCACGTAGTGAGTGCATAGCAAGTTCGAAAACATTTCCTGCTCATAATTGCTCGTGGTCTAAAGCATGCTACTCATTATAGAGTATGCACTAAGGCCCGTATTCACAAACGCTCCTCGACTCGAAACTCGACCTTGAGATCCTTGAGACTTCTCGCGTTGCAGAAATCGCAACGCGAAACAGTCCTCAAGGATCTCTTGAGGTCGAGTTTCGAGTCGAGGAGCGTTTGTGAATACGGGCCTAAGTGATTGAAGTGCGCACTAGGGACAGGATATCGCTATCGCGTTGAACTCTTAAAGCCGAAGCTAAAGGGTCCCCCCAATTTCTTCAGCTTCATTACCGCGTATGAACGATGCTTTGCAAAGTACTGTGCATGCTATAGAAAACTGCATGAACTAGAATTGACGTATGAACTGAACGGCACTTTGACGTAGTATGTACCGAGCGTGCCTGACGGATTTGCCGCAGTAGTAGGCCGCTAGCGAGGAGCGCCATCGCAGCTGCACAGGACCGAATGTTTAACGTAGTGGTGGTTTGCATACATATTACACCGTCGTCATTACTTGCGCAGTCAAGAACACGTGGTTGCTTCTTCAACAGAACACAAGCATTTAATATCCCATTCAGTCGCGCTTATGTCACAGCCATGCTTAGACTCTAGCCTTGCGCAATTCACTGCACTTGGATGTTGGAGGTTCAATCAGCACTTTTGAAACATGAATGTCGGAAAGAATGCACACTATGCTTTTCGCAACGTCCAATTCTTCGACATTGCGAAAATTTGTCGAACAACAACGCCGCTCGGAAGGTGCCGGTGAAGTTAGCCATGAGGCGTGGATTGTGGCCGTGACTGCACGTTTCTTCGTCCTAACCATTTCGCTTCGCTGTTCGAGCTCGAGCGTGTTGGCATGCGGCGCTCCATATATCCACATTAATTGCGCTACATGCACTGCACAAGAAAATCCACGCCATCTCCACGAAGTGAATGCTGATGAGTGGGGCGAAGCTCCAAGCCTTATCAGTAAAACCGTGAAGCGTTCGCTCCACATATATACACTTATGTAGACAATGTTTATTAATTTAATGCAATTGTATACACTTATATACACAAGATCATGTAGATGCAGTTATATAGATAATGTACAATTTACTCATCACAAAGAAGGGTTGTTCCCAATGAGCTCTGGAACCTGTTTCGCTTTGAAAATTACAGCTTTGTGGTCAGTGAAGTACGTGGCGAGGCGATCTTGAATTATGAGATGTAGTGGAAAGTTGGCGAAGTCGCTGTCGATGCAGCTCCCTCTGATGGTGGTGGGACGCTTGTATACGAGCTACACGACAGATCGTAGCGGGACATCATGTGTGGGACTAGCCAGTCGTCAGCACTGATGTCCACATTGAAGTCTCCGACGAGCCAGAAGGGGCCGCGTTTGAATTCGGTTGTGTACCGATGCATTGCATCGTCGATGTACGTGATGACGTCTTTCTTGGACAGGTTCGGCGCCAGGTAGACGGCCATCACGGCGTTTACGTTGGAGAGCTTCACGGCAGCGTGTTCCCCGTTGTGGCTCTGTCGCGTTAGGGGTAGTAGGAGGTCGTCGGCCGTTTCAGGTAGCTTGACGTATAGATGCCGGCACCTCCTGCAGGATGCTCCGCTTCATCGGTGCGGACGACCCCGTCGTAAGGACTTGCGGAATTCCAAGTGTCCATCCGTTTACACGGGATCGTGCTGGACGGAAACTTGGAATGTGATGGAATGTGAAATTTGATGGAAACTTGGAATGTGAAACAGGTTTACCCCAAAGGGGTGCGTCTTTGACGTGTACGTTGAGGGAGCGAACGTTGAGCAGAGCCAGCGTGAACTCTGTCGAGTGGTGAACAAGGGTAGTGAGGTAGCGTTGCGTCAGCGTGGGTAGCCTTTGCTGGCCCTGCCCTCGTTACTTGCCTTGTGATGGAAGTGATGATCCCCCATCGCATTGGTCAGGTATAGGTTGTGTACTTGGTGCATCGGGTGAGTGCCACGTACACTAATTTCTGCGGGTGCGTCTTACTGTATTCGTAGACGATCGAAGAGTAAGTGCCCTGAGATTTGTGTACCGTTACTGCACTGGCTTGGACGAGGGGGGAACTGTCGTCGTTTACAAGCAACGCCCATCTTGCGGTCGGGTGACCGCGCGAGGTTCGATGGGTATCCACGATGGATCGGCGTCGTAGCCCTTTCGCACGTCCTCGGCTACCGCCTGACGAGAGCGGGGATGAGCAAGCTTTCCTTTTGTGGGAACGTCGAACTGGAGCCACAGCCGCTTCGGGAAGATGGCATCCTCTTCGCGTACCACCACTCCTCGCTCGCAAAGCTTCATAGCTCCCACCGCCCCGTTGACTAGCCCGTCGACGACGTCAGCCCGGCGTCCCTGGTCTTGCTGCGGTTGAGCTTGAAAACCGAATGCGCGGTGGTTCCTCCTAATTCCACCGCCGCCTTTTACGTGCTCGCGCAGATGACGAACGGGTTGTCGGGACCTGCGTTGTTGTATCGGTTGTAAACGTCCATCACCAGGCGTAGAACGAACTGCTTGCCACACCCGGCTGGTCCCGTTAGGAAAACGCGCAGCGGAGGTGCCGCGAGAGTGGTCTGCCTGTGGTTTATCTCCCGGAGCAACTCGTATTGCTCGACGTTCTTCGTGCGCTCGTCGTGTTATTCTTTGCTTGCACCCACCACCTGCCTAGCCATTGATAAGCAGCCACTCTGCTCTCGTCCATGACTCTTGTGACTGTAGTGGTGGTTGACGGCCTTATTATGCTATACTCTGGTTCCCAAAGGGGGTGCTTCCCTACTTCATGAATGTTACGGTGGGCGTATAGTGGGTGCCTTGCATGTGCTGTGGACGGATGGGCGTATAATGGTTACCTTGCATGGGCTGTGCCGTGATGGCAGCATCATCGCTATCGTCATCTGGCTATGGCGGACAATGGTGTGGTGGGGGCACGGGCTTCGTCATAAGATGCTTCGCATCACCGTCATCGTCATCGCGTATAATCGTTACCTTGCATGTCCTGTGCCGTGATGGCAGCGTCATCGTCGTCGGGTTACGCCAACGGCAGACAGAGCCCCGGCTTAAGGAGCTTCGCCCCTAAAACTAGCTTTTATTTTGATTTCGCTCAAGGATATTATCCATTAGATACAATCAAAGGGACTTACGAGCGTGAAAAAATATAAACGGGCGAGGGGACATGAAGTGTAACTCGCTCCTCGTGAGTTAGCAGCTGATCGTTCATCGTCGCTATCACTCTCGGTGCTTTCACAGTCTTCCATGTCCAGTGAAAAATCCTCGTCTTCAGGACAGTTTCTTTCAACATCACTGCTGAAATCAATCTGAAGAATTTCCTCCGCCGATCGACTTCGACCACTCCGCGCCACCACGTTACCTGGGCGCGGAGCATGGTGGAACAAAAAAGAGGTGTATGAACTGGCCGCCATACGTGGTAGACGATTCGCTATGCTTTCGCGCTTTTTGCAACAGATGACAAGCTGTGTTTCGGGCCTTGCGTATAGGTCTTGTGGACTTGCCGTATGCGTATAAGGAAAGCGTAGCTGAACCATTATGTTTTAGCAGAACAGACTGTCGGGCTAGTTGGCTGTCCATGATCACAGAAATAACGAGCGCTAAAATTGACGAGCACACAAAGAGAAGAGCAGACACGGGACAGTCGCTACTAACAACTGTTTATTGTCGTCACACCCACCGAGTTAAAATACATACATTCATGGTGTTGTGCATGCGTGACATCGCATTGCAAGCAGAGAAAAAAAAAGTACACAAAACGAACATACGATAGCACCTGTAGAATAACAAGGTGCAATTCACCACTGCGCATGCCAATGGCAAGTGACCCGCCTCTTGGCGGCAGGCTGCCCTTCGAACGTCATTGTAGCAGTCGCCGAGTCGCTCTTGCAAAAAGTCAAACACGGAGCCGAAGGGGTACGGGCTCGGGATCGGGGTTTGACTGGGAGACCAGTGGTCATGCCATACGTGCACACCTTGTCGCATGGTCTCAAAAAGGTGGCAAACAGGCATAAAGTGCCTCTGGTTTTTTTCTGCCCCTAATAAGCTGCAAAAGCTTTGTCCTCGGATCTGCGTTGAAAGCAGACGAGGATGCAGCACCAGGCACGCAAACCCTTTCGTCAAATGCTCTGTTGGAGTTGTCTACTCCATTCCCATGTCCTGTGGGAAAGTGTACATCGGCCAGTCAGAAAGATGTGTCAATGACCGACTTAGGGAGCACGCACTAAGTGCAAGGAAGAGGACAAGTATGCGCATCTTGTCGCGCACATTTCTGCATGTGGGTGTGAACCGATTTTTCGAAGCACCAGCATACTGGGCAGAAGCAAACACATTTCATCTCGGCTCGCTTTAGAAGCGTTTTTTATCAAAAATCACGTTGGATCTTGTATAAGTGAGGCTTCGATATCCTTGCATGCTTCCGAATTTGAATTTCTGCAGGGCACCTATTGACATGCGCAGTGGTGAATTGCACCTTGTTACTCTACAGGTGCTATCGTATGTTCGTTTTGTGTACTTTTTTTTTGTTCTGCTTGCAATGCGATGTCACGCATGCGCAACACCATGAATGTATCTATTTTAACTCGGTGGGTGTGACGACAATAAACAGTTGTTAGTAACGGCCTGTCCCGTGTCTGCTCTTCTCTTTGTGTTAACAGTGTAGCTGACTGGGCTAGTTGGTTATGCATACTTAAAATTAACAGCGCACGTGCTGGTGGTACGCGCCCCGCTCACAGAAGCCCATCCTTCCATTCTCGTCGGCTCACCGTAAATTAGTCAAGAGAGCTATTGTAGAGTCTTGTTTTTCCAACGCTTTAGAAAGGTCTTGCCAACACGTCTCGGAAGCTAGTCTCTTTGCACAGTCGAAACGCCTAGAAGGAGCAGGGTACCCACGTCCTTTGCGCATTTCTGTAGCCGAGTCAATGCACAGAAAAAGGAAACGTAGGGGCACTGACGGCGACACAGAACAGACAACTGTTAAACAGCGGGACAGAGTGGCAGTCATACCGTATATGCACTCTGTGTCCCATCGCCTAAAGAAAATAGGGCAACGTATTAACGTGAAGGTTGTTTTCAGTGCTCCCGACAAGTTGTCCCAGTTGGCGAACAGGACCTGTCCCGTGAAGAGACGACAAAAACAATGTGCAGTCAAACACAGAACACAGTTCGTTGGAGTAAGGTAGCGTACTGGGCGAGTTGGTGTAGATTCATGACAAAGCGTAGCGCGAGGAAGACGAGACACAGGAAGAAATACACAGGACAGGCGCTAACTGGAAACTAAAGTTTAATAACAGTTCGTTGACTGGACAGTTCGTTGACTGTGTGCAAGGAGTGGTCTACAGGATACCCTTGTCTTGCGGGGCGTGTTACGTGGGCCAGACGGGCAGATGCCTGAACGAGCGCTTACGCGAGCACGCCAACAACGTTCGCAATGGCAAGGATGGCTTCCTAGCATTGCACGTGAGCACGTGCGGATGCACTCCGCAGTTTCAAGAGACCACTGTGGTGGATAAGAATAAGGATGAGCAAGCGCGCGTAATCAGTGAGGCCGCCTAGATGACGCGAGAAAATAGCGGATGCGTAAGCAAGCCATCGATTGCTCTATCGGACAGAGAGCCGAGTTTATTTAGAATGCGAGGGTGTGCGCAGCCGGCTGCTGTGACGGTTACATTTACACATTTTAAAGGGACCCTGAAACGGTTTTGACGATTTTGTACAAACACATTGAGCCAGTAGACCAAGTCCTAAGGCTCATTTACAGACTAATTTAAGCTCTCTGCGTACACTGTGTAATTGATTACAACGCTATAAAGCTGCGAATCGCTGCAGATCACTGCGGCTCAGCCCAACGCGTTTTCAACCGCCCCTCCCGAGTATGACAAGCAGTCTGCGCACGATCTGATTGGCTGCGGTGTGCGCGCACGAAAAATTGGCTGGTAGGGTGGCGGCACCTGTCGGAGCAGATATTGCCACGCGCGTTTTGTATTATACTTGTGCTGTATTCGGTTTACGCCCACAAAGACTGAAAGCAATGCTCAGCGCAAACCGCGCCTCATTTTTCTAGAAGCTTCGCGTTTATTGTAGATCGTTGTGTTAAGATTGCGCGCAAGACGCGAACACGCGAGCTTATTCCAGAGCTTTCGCGACAACCAGTGATAAGACTCGAATATTCGATGACACGCGTATAAATGCCGACGCGCTTCACCGCTTGTCTGTTGATCGACGGCCGACGGTCTGTTCGCCGCTATCAGTGCATACCGTGTGTATTGCTGTATTCTTACTTTCCGTTTCTCGGCCACAAGTTCGGCCCAAATAAACAGCTTCATTTTGGACACGTCGCCTGCTGCCTTCGTCGACGTCACGACCACGTGACAATATCAACCACTCCGCGATGTCTCTGTTGCCAGACGGCGTGCGTGCTGCCGGGCGCACTGGGGCTATGGCCTCCGAGATTGCACGCAACCTGTCGGCGTGCAATCTCGGAGCTCGAAGCTCAAATCGTCGAGTGTGCTCACGTGAGCTCTGCGATCGCCAGCGATGCCAGCGTGTCTCATGAGTTGAGGAGGCAAGGCAGGGGTGAGAAGGAGGGTATGATATAATTGGCCGTAGCCGCCTTGGTACACGGCGTGCAGCGAAATTTGTGGTGCCAATGGTTCGATGATGCTCTAGCGTAAACGCTGACAAAGCTTCAAATAACCGTTTCAGGGTCCCTTTAAGGCGAAAGCCTTTAATGTCTCATGCTCACGTCCGTCCGGTGTCCGTCCGTCCGGCGTCCGTCCGTCCGTCCACACCCCCCACTGCGCATGCACCAACCCATTAAAAAAAATAAAAAATAAAAAACCTCCTCTCCACCTCTAGGCATCCCTCCCCGCGGAGGCCACACCCTCACTGCGCATGCGCGTCCCCTCCCTCTCTCCCCTCCAACGCTCCCCCCTCTCTCCTCTAGGCATTCCTGCCCGCGGCGTCCACACCCCCCACTGCGCATGCGCGTCTTCCCCTCTCCTACGCTCCCCCCTCTCTCGCCCCGCGACGCCGACGCAGGCAGCGTCTGCTAGCGAGTTTCTTGGTTGAAAAAACCGACTGCTCGCGCTGCACAACCGTTCACTGGCCACCCCGTATATATGGCAATGGATCTTGACCTGCAATGTGGTGCCGGTGGGAGATTTCTCCTGTTCGTTGTCGAACGATAAAAAATTCGGAGCGTGCGCGTTAACTAAAAGCGGACTGGGGGTCTCTGTGTCCAGTCCGAGTCTTCTGTCTCTCATTGCTCATTAGCAGCGATTGGGATGTTCCAGTAGGAAACACCGGTCCGTCACTGCGTGCTTTGCGCCCCCCAGGTTTCTCTCCTGTGCAGCGCTGCGATGAGCGCCAGCGTCAACGCCGCCGCCAGTGTAAGCGTTAGCGCCCGCTGCTTCGCATCTACACATGGTTTCCTTTAGCGGGAGATGGTGTAATCTTTAAGGCGAAAGCCTTTAACGCCTCATGCTCACGTCCGTCCGGCGTCCGTCCGTCCCTCCGTCTGTCTGTCTGTCTGTTCGTCCGTCCGTCCGTCCGTCCATCCGTCCATGTCCGTCCGTCCGTCCGTCCGTCCGTCCATCCGAGCTCTGGCACAGAGCCAGGTGGCCGCCGGGATGCGCAGACGGACGCCGGTCGCGTCGTACTCTATAGCGCTCGCGCTTTGCTTGCGTAGCGTCGCTGTGCCCAGAGTTTACAATCATTCTGACCGACGCCGTCTCAATGGACCCAGGCGTTCACGGAATACACTTTCCAATTTACAAAGGGTCCGTCAATTTAAGAGCTGGAACGCGGATGGCGTTTGCCTGATGCGCAAAGCGCGAGAAAATACTAACGCATGCGAACGGGGGAAGATGAGTCTCGCGTCTCGCTGCGATTGGCGGTAAAAAATTAAAGAAGAAAACACGCACCCATTCGGTTTGTGTCTTATACCACTGAGAGTGTAAAAGAAAAAAGACATGGCATAATCAGTGGAATGGCCACACGCTTTCGCCGAACACACTTTGGAATGTACAAAGTGTCCTTCAATTTTTTTAAAACATTTTTTACATTTTTTAATATTTTTTTCTTTCTCCCCTTTTTTTCCGCTCTGGTTTTTCTTAACTGTTGTCGCGTGCATTTATAAGATGCTCTCGTGTCAATAAAATTTTCAGTTTGAAGTCAGCGCTTGTCCTGTGTGTTTCCTTCGAGTGGCCGTCCGTTTTTTGCGCTTTTAATTTTAAGTAAATCTCTTTGTGTGCTCGTCAATTTTAGCGCTCGTTATTTCTGTGATCATGAACCATTATGTGTGATAAAACGGGTTCTGGAGCTTTGCTTACGTATTTTTCTTTTTTTCAAGCTCCGATGATCGACTGCTCATGCCGTGAAACACGTTGAAGAGAATATAGGTGCGTACATATGGACGTCCCAAAACGCAGGTAGGCTAGCGGCTCCTCCAGTCTGCAGTATTTAGTGCGGCAAATAACGGGGACTATGACAATGACTATGATATGTGAATCGACATATTTGTATAACTGACACATGCTACACGTATGCGCCACCAATGGTATGATATTGTGCTATGCCACAACGAAGCAAAGGGCGCTTTTAGTGCGGCGGCATTTATTTTGAGTGATTAATAAGAGTGAAGTCTGTTTTTCCTTTCTTTTCTTTTTTTTGTTTCTTTTTGTTTTACGGTGAAAGCATGAAATGCCTCATCAAACGCGAAACTTGACCGTCGGCGCCCTGCGTCGGCGGCAGCTTTCAGAATGTGACGCCTCCGAATGTACGATCAGTTTGCGGCTATTGTGGCGCCACTTATTATTCATGTCAACATATGCGCATTTTCAGGTTCAACATTGGGGCACCCCAGAACACTTGGTCCTCCGGCACATATCTTAATTTTGTCCACGTACTGCAAAAATGATTTCACATCTCCATGAGTTGACAGTTGGCCTGCAGAGTTTAGTGGCTCAGTGGCAACGTGCTTTCCCATAAAGACCGCGTGTATTTGCCTATTCTCGATTTGCATGTTTTTTAGGAGTGCTGAAAGGGGTAAATGGACTTGCGGCTTCCGATGACATGTCACTGGAAAGCTTTTCGTCGGTTTCAGCTGCAAAAATTAACACTTTTCACATCACCAAATTCTAGCCTATGTGCACCCTACGTCTTTGAGGGAAGAAAAGACTACGGAAGGTCATCAAGTAAGCGCGAAAATACGGAACACTCTCCAACAGTTGCCCCGGTGCAGCCTTGCTCTTCACTTCACCCGCACACATCAGTAGCTTCCGCTGAGTTGCCGGACACAACAACAGTCGATGATGCGCATGAAGGTCGGTGGTCACTTGCACTTCCCTCGCAAAAAGCTGCTGCACTTCCTTCGACGGGAGAGGAAAGGTCCTTTCAGCTGGTGTCTTCCTGCTTTTCGAAATTTTGCACAGGTGTGCCGGGCAGTCGAGAAACTTCGTCGGCAGTATCCTTCGACAATGTCGTCCGTCGCGGCACACTCATCAAAACATCTTTGTAGCGCGCCGTCCATTCTTTGCACACGATTTCGGGTTCGGAATGTCTTTTGCAGACAAAAGAGTTGACTAAAGGACTCTATCCTTCCTCGGGATTGCCCGCCTCCACTTTTCCAGAAGTTCGGCGTCTTTTGGCGCAGGAAAATAGCCAGAAGTTTTCCTTGTACGTCTTGTACCCCGTATTGCAGCGGGGCACAAAGCATGTTATCCCCATTTGCCTACAGAGCGCGGCGCATTCTCGCAAGACCGCGCACGAAATGACGATGTGCCCGAATTGCTCAAATTTATTTGCTCAATGCAAAAGCTAAGCCTGGAACAACCTAAGCCATCTATCATCGAAGGCCACCAACCTACAGCGAGTGTTTGTCATGCCCTCTCCACAGCACCGTCCCGCAGTTCGTACACCTTTCTTATTCTTCCGCCGTGGCGCAGGAAACATATTGCTCTCTCTAAAGAAATGAGAGCGACGCCACGGCTGCCGCGTCTTTTTCCCTTTATGATGATGATGATGATCCTTATACCCTCGATGCGGCAGTCGTTTTCTTCTATATTCAACACATTACCGCCCACGCCAAATGAACATGCCGGGTCGAAACAAGAGCATTGTCAGCCCTTAGAATCTTCAACTGGCTTGAATCGAGTTCAGCAGTTAGTCGGTTCAAGGTGGTCGCTAACGTTGCTGCAGTTATTAGGGCATTCGCTGCGATACGTCTGCTGGCGATGTCCAGCTTTCAATTCTCTTCTCGCTCTTTAAGCCTCCTGGGCAGACGCTACCAAAGGGACTCGGCATACTGGCTTCGCGAATCTTGTATGCACCGTCATAGTGAAGTTTCATCAGGCAGGCAGGTACACAGTTGGTGGAGTCAAGGGCCAGGCTTGCATGATCAGGATTCAGCATATTAATCACCTGTACGGTCTTAAGAGTCTCGAAGCCGCTTTCGTTAGGGTTGTTTACAGTTGCACTTCATGTTCTGGCCGCTTCGAAGGCTGCGACTACAGAACGGCTGTCGGGACAACAATTCGTCGCGCTGGCCTCACGAGCCTTGAAGGTGTCATTGACGGGAAAATCTTGCGATGGCCGGAGATATACCGTTGACTAGACAATGGGCTTTCGGGGTTTTCCTCTCTAGGTGTGCACGTTCAGGCCGTCGTCGTGAAGGGCGAGTCAGTACGGAGCCAAAGTAGACGTGAGGGCTCCCGTCTCGCGAGCCTCCAGACGAAGCCGGCACTCCCGTGGCTGCGCTGTCAAGGTGTACGTCGTTGACCGCCATGGACTGTGTTGCGAACATGGGGCCGTCGTCGTAAAGGGCGAGTCAGGACGGAGCCGAAGTAGACGTGAGGGCTCCCGTCTCGTGAGCCTCCAGATGAAGGCGGCACTCACGTGGCTGCGCTGTCAAGATGTACGTCGTTGACCGCCATGGACTGTGTTGCGAACATGGGGCCGTCGTCGTAAAGGGCGAGTCAGGACGGAGCCGAAGTAGACGTGAGGGCTCCCGTCTCGTGAGCCTCCAGACGAAGGCGGCACTCACGTGGCTGCGCTGTCAAGATGTACGTCGTTGACCGCCATGGACTGTGTTGCGAACATCGGGCCGTCGTCGTGAAGGGCGAGTCAGGACGGAGCCGAAGTAGACGTGAGGGCTCCCGTCTCGCGAGCCTCCAAACGAAGCCGGCACTCACGTGGCGGCGCTGTCAAGATGTACGTTT
The DNA here is from genome assembly GCA_030522465.1 of Rhipicephalus appendiculatus. Classification (NCBI taxonomy): domain Eukaryota; kingdom Metazoa; phylum Arthropoda; class Arachnida; order Ixodida; family Ixodidae; genus Rhipicephalus; species Rhipicephalus appendiculatus. The sequence continues at coordinate 44,007 of JALIZH010001346.1, forward strand.
GGTAGCCGGCTTTCCGGCAGTGAAGATGGCTGCGTGCTGAGTGCTCAGAAGAAGGCTATCACCCGAACGTTCCCAGGGAACACCTAAGATTTTCGTCAGATGACTGTCTCCAGCTTCATTTTCGATGGCGCAGCCGTCACGCAAGAATCGTTGTTTCATCGCGTCGCAATTCGAGGCCCCCTTGCGAAATTCCATGCTTGCCTCGTAGAATAACTTTTTTGCTTCCTCATATACCTTCATTGCCGCTTGCGCGCTGTGTAGCCCGATGATAAGGTCATCTACGTAGAATGCGTGCTCCAATAAGGCTACGGTTTCTGTATAGTTCTGCTGACAGGATAACAGGTGATGACGAATTGTGGCGGTCAAAAGAAACGGGCTTGATGCAGCTCCAAACGGGACTCTGGTCATCCATCATCCAAGTTGTAACAGGTGGCATGGGCTCTTCCTTAGTCATTTCGTAATACTCTCAAACTGGTCAACAAGCGAATCGCTAGCTGTGTCTAGCCTCCTAACAACAACCGTACAAAAACAAGCGGTGCAGCGCTGGCCAATTAGAGATGGCTGAGTTATAAAGAGCGAATCGCGAGCCCGCGCGCCTTCCCGCGTACAATGTTATGGGATTCATGCGCTACAAAAGCACTGACGAATGCTATATGCAAGTAAAACAGGGTGAGTTTCAACTGCAAAGGTGAGACGATAACATTTAACTAAGCTACGTGGCTACAGAAAACCTCGTGAAGCTGATATGTGTACGCTGTGGGCTATCATTGAAAGCGCGAGTTGCCTCGTATTTTCGCGAAAACTTTGCGTCTCGCAAGAACGAACTAGATTTATCGTGTCGCGGAGGGCCCGGTTTGTTCACTGATGCAGGAAACATGCAAAGTCGTAGTGTTCGTTTCTTGCTAACGCGTCAACTTTGAGGCTAGCACAGCTTAACTAGGAACCCTCCTCGTGAGGATGCTCCTGAATTTCGCTTGGCGTCGCGACATTCTATGGACATTGCGAATAGGCGAAGGGAAAGAGTGTACCTGTGGTGTTTTCTGCGTCAAAGAAGCCGTCGGGCCTGTGCCCACAGACTTCAAGAGGACTCATGACTAGAGGCCGGATTTTTAGGCACTTAAAAAGGGGGGTTTTAGGCGCCAAAAATAGGCAGGCAAAACACAGTTTTAGGCTTCCAAAATCGTAAATATAGGCACAATAAATTTTTACATAAAGTCAAAATATTTTAAACAAAGACGTACGCGACCTGTATTTACGACAGAAAAGCAAGAAATGTTATTGTTCACGATGACACAAAGGCGCTAACAGTTTAACATAGCCACGCGATTGTCCTTTTTTCCGCACGGTTCGTAGAACACAGTCTCTCCTTTTATTCTCTGTCATGGTGAGTAAAGTGTCCACCGTGGAATCGACAGTCATGGATCTTTTTATTTTCGGCATGCACAGAAACAGGTAGTTAGACCGCTAAAAAAAACAGAAGGGAGGGATGCCTCGTATTTCTCGTGGTTTCTTCCTTTCGTGTTCGTGTGTCCTTTTGCGCTAAATGTCATTTACAATGGCCGGGTCTAATCTCGTAGGGTCAGTTGCTACTCTGTCGACGAACACCTTTAAAGGGCCCCTCACCCGGTCTGAGCATTTTGAACTCACAAGTGTTTAGCATGAACTGGGCGCTCACGATCACGTCTGTCAAGATTTGCAACGTTACGCGCCGCGGAAAAATGTGAAATTTCAAAATGAACACCGCTTGTCCTTCTCGCAGGCGCGCGATCCAAGATGGACGGGTTGACGTACAAGGAATGCTCCTTATCTGAGCTCTAACGTCGCTCCTCTACGTAGACATTGGTGCTCTGACATCACTCGCAGTAGCACGTGACACTGCGAGAATTATTCGAGGCGACATGTGTAATTTCTGTAATATGTTGCTTAAATAGATCAATGAAAGTTGAGAGAAATAATAAAACACACAAGCTGGAATGTGTTTGCATTTTATTTTTTATTTCTTACTTCGAATCGCAGCGAGATGCGAGACTAATCTGCCTCCATTTCGTATGCGTTCGTGTTTTCGCCGTTCCCGCGTCGCGCCGGCACCAGCCCTAACAGCGCTTGGCGCGATTTTGGTGCATTGTCCCTAACAACAGTTCCAGCTGTGCAACGCGGTGTGTCGCGGTAAGGATACATGATCCGTGCCAGCCTCTCCAAACGTGCGCGCACTGAGAGGTCCATCCCAAAGAAACAGGCAGTACACTACAGAGAACGCCGAAACGACACAACACCGCTCGCGTGCACGACCTGGCTCAGGCACGTCATGCCCACGTGACCTTGCGTGCGCATGACGCCTCCTCGCATAATGGTTTTGCTGCTCGTAATGAACCAACTTAAAAAATTATTGTGGTCCAACGCTCTTCATTGGGCACGCATCAACAAACAAAACCAAACCCGCGTGCACATCACATTTTTCGCACTTTTGATCTACACCCTCCTTTCGCCTGACAGCACTCCATGGTTTCGCATTCGTCCGTCACCTTCCCGCGGCTGCACAGAGGGACCTCCTATTTTTTGCCCACTGCCACACCCATGTCTTCAAGGTGGTTCACTTCCTTGAGGACACTGGAATGAACAAACGGTTCTAGAAGCCACCCGCGGCGTCCTCGACCATGGACGCCACTCTCCTCTTCTTCTCATCTCCTCTTCTCATGTTTATTTCCCTCTCCCCATTCCATAGTAGACGTTGACTTGCTCCCATTTAGGGTTGCAGAAAGAGCGTCTTTTCCTCCCCCTGAACCTCTCCTCCTTTAGCCGCTCGTGACATCTCAGCGCGTTAGCGTAAGATGGCTGGCGCGTCCCATTTTACGGCTGCTAGCGGTTGTTTTCCGGAAATTGGTTGAACTAGAAGGCTAGTTCGAACCCTATAGTATTCTTAAAGGTCAATGTTGCCTGGTAACATGAATAACGGTCTGAAACAGCACTCGAAAGTGAAATTTGAGGTTAAATAGTGCTCATTTAGGCACCCATTTGGAAAATAGGCATTTGTAGGCACTTATAGGTGTTTAGGCACGATCGCCAAAAATAGGCATTTATAGGCACGATAAAAACACTATAAAAGCCCTTCTTAACCTCTAATTCGTGCTCATATATCAATGTGACGCGATAGGAACGCAAGGAAAAAAATAGGCATTTGCCTATAATCCGGTCTCTACTCATGACTTCCCTGTGTGGTAAGAAGCATGCGAGGCCCTACGACACTGTGAGAGTTGTACGAAATTTCGCTCTCTTGTGGAAATGTTTACATCGGTCAGACGGGCCGATGTGTTAATGATCGAGCGAGGGAGCATGATATTTCCATCAAGAACAATCTTTCGGAACATTTGCTCATGCACTACAGCGCGTGTAGATATGAGGCAAGATTTGCCAATAGCACCATCCTCGGTAGAAGCAAGGAGGTGATTGCACGAGAAATGCTGGAAGCATACCACATCAGAAAAAAAAGATATTTGTATTAGTGATACGTCAATTGGGCTGTGATCAGCTGGGTTTGAATTTTTTGAAAGTTTTTTGAACTAGTGCTTCCATTGAGAGTGGCCGATTGTTGTGATGTGACGCGTGGCCTGTTATTGCGCCTGTGTAGCACAGTGAATATATTGCGATGTTCTTTCAAGAATAAAGTTAGTTGCGGGTGACGCTCTTTCCTTTCGCCGACCTTTCTTGGCGGTTTGCGTCTTCTAATTTTCTTGGTGTATGCAACAACTAGCCCAACGGCAAGTTTTACTGGAGTCACAATTGCTATTAAACTCGACATGATGCCTGTATCGTAGGAGTTGTAGTGTTGCTTTGTTATAGATAGCCAGCACTGCAACCATAATTAACGTTGCACCAAGATTACGCCTGGTAAGGGTCTTTTTCCAAAACAGTTTCAAGACCTGGCGTAACTCTGTGGTAGAATACCTGACTGCCACCCGGAACACTTGGGTTCAATTCCTGCAGCGATCCTAATTTTCATTATTAGATGCGAAGCAGCTCTTTGACTAGGCTGTGTAACGCTGTCCCTCCGTCCGTGCGTCCTTACGAACGCGCCGCAACGCGCTCCCCTCGCCGCAGGTGTTGGAGCGGTGCCAAGTAGGTCACGCCGCTGCTGCGCGTTGACGTCACGCTCCCCTCGCAGTGCGCGCTGACGTCACTCTCTCCTTCGCCTGCCGCGCGCTCGCCGCAGCGTCCGCAGCTGCCGCCTGACGCGCGCCTAACGTACGCGTTGAAACATGTCTGTACGTGTCACCTCTCTCTCGCTTCACCCTCTCCACCGCTCCCATGCGCAACGCTGCTGCTTCGCATCCCATCAGGGTTCCCTTTGGGAAGATGGTGTAAATGTATTGCATTCATCGGGTCAACGCTGCCGGTGTCGATGTTGCTACTGATGGTGACTCGCATTTAAATTACCAATATCTGTTCTGAAGGAAAGAAGTGTAAATTTAAGGGCTTTTTTTTTGTTAGACACAATATTGCATTCCTCGGTAGATATAAACTGTCATTCACCTGTGGTGCATATCCGTCTACCGTGGCCCCTTGTACACGGGTATGCGCCACACTTGTGTGGAGGAAAGGGTTTGATGACGTACGCGACATTTTCACATCATTCATGCCATGACGAGACAGTCGTATTCGTAAAACCATCTCACCCTCCCATATCAATTTTGGTCTACACCAAGTTAAGGCGATCACGAAAGCACTCAGACATAGGCGGCTAGATAGATAGGTGCTGTCCTGTCAAAATTCTTCGTTATTCTGTCATCATTTCATGTGCGCCTAAAAAGCTTTTGCTTTAAACATGAATGTTCACCAACTAGCCCATCTCGTCGTCTTGTAGATAAATAGATAGATAGATATATAGATAGATATCTAGATAGATAGATAGAATCTCAGTGGTCCCACTCTTGCGCCAAATGCGCCAAACTGCGCCAAACGAGATTTGCTGCGCCATCCCGATAAAGAAAGCACAATTTTGCGCCTAAATGCGCCAAAATGCGCCAAAACGTTGCCTCCAAGACGGCTCGGGTGGCCCGATCTCCGAGGTCATGGCCGAAATTAGTGAGAGCGCGTAATGCGTGCGGCAGTAGTGGCCTGCAAACGGGCGTGACGTGTTTGGCGAAGCGGCTTAAGAAATTGTGATCGCCGTAATCGAAATTTGAATTTGCTTCTCGAGACGTTTTCAAACCGCGCGGACCATGTGCCTGCTTTCCGTAGTGTGCTGGCGGTCCGTCGTGCGCACCCATGAAGGAGAGAAGAGCTCAGGAAGGAGCGCGCGTAGCCTCCACAAGCCTAGCCTCCTCCGAAATATCTACACGCGCGCAGCAGCTACGGGATTCGCTTTAAAATCTCTTTCCAGCATGGTGGTCACCCCAGGTAACCACCTTTTCTTGATTTTTTTGCCTATTGAAACCCGTGAGCCCCGCGTGTCGGATTTAAAAATGGCGTATTTTTAAAGCGTTTGACGATCTGACAGAGATGACGCTACTACGTTTGGGGTTCAATTTGAGATGGTATACGTTTGTTTTCTTCCGGCTGCCGTCGTCTTCAAGGCGCGCTAGACGCTGGACCCGAGAGATTTCTATAGATATAAAAGTATGTCCTGTCCTTATTATATTGATAGTGCAGGATCGCATGTTATATGAATAGCTAACACTAATATAGGAATGAAGAGCTGTACTCAGTCAGTACTGAGCGCCATGTCGTTGAAGTTGGTGGTCACCTAGGGTAACCACCATGCATGAAGGGTCTTAGAATGAATGAATGAAACAACTTTATTGCGCGATCCGGCTAGTTACTGGTCTGGGCCAGACCGCTCAGATGGAGGATGGAAGACCTTGTCTCCCACTAGCCTCCCTGGCCTGCTGGATAGCCCAGGTTTGATCGTGTAGATCGGAGCTGAGCAGCGTTGTACGCCATCGCTCCCGGAGAGGTTCTGGGGAGTCTTTCTGCTGATTGGGACACCCCCATAGCATGTGGCTTAGGGAGGCCGCTTCTATTTTACAGGCTTTGCATATCGAGTCTGGGTAAACCTCTGGAAACATCCTGTGTAGCTGAGCAGGGCTGGGAAAAGAATGAGTTTGTAATTTGCGCCAATCTGTCGCCTGTTTTCTGTCTAATTTTGGGTGAGGCGGAGGAAAAAATCCGCCTCAAGTCACGGTGATACTTGGTATATTCTGCATAGCTGGCTATTCTGTCTTTTATTAAAGGTTCGGTTTCGGCAGCAGCATCTCCCGACGACGGTACCCCTAGGGCTGCGCGGCGGGTTAGTTCTCGCGACAGCGCATGGACCGTCTCGTTCGGGTTGTAGGTGGCTGTGTTTGTGTGTGCCGGGAACCAGATTAGATATTTACGTTCCTCCGAACACATCAGTGCCTGGCTCTGCGCTAGAACTTTCAGGGCACTTTGCGAAATACGTCCGCACGCAAAATTCCTAACCTGTGAGTCGCTCAGAATAAAGCTATGTTTAGAGGAAGTGAGAGCCATGGCGATGGCCACCTCTTCAGCTTCCTCAATGCGTGTCGTTAAGACTGTACAGGCATTAATGCAGGTTCCGGTCGCTTCTACAGCCACTGCAACATGCGCTCTCTTCTTGGAGTAGGGGCTTGCATCTACAAACAGAGACTTTTCACTAGTGCCGTGTATTTTGAGCAGCGCTTTTGCTCTGTGGCGTCTGCGTTCTGCATTCGTTGTGGGGCTCATATTTCTAGGGGAGCGGGTTTATCACGATTTTGGAGCGAATGTCGGTGGGAATGTCGCGTTTCTCTCCGTGCTGAACGTGGTATGTGATGCCCAATTTTGTCAGTATGGTCCTGCCAGTTTTCGTTGCGGACAGCCTTTCTAATTGCGAGATGCGCTGCATGGGCTTCGGCAATCTCCTCTAGCGTGTTGTGAACGCCTAGTTTCAGGAGTAGTTCTGTGCTTGCATATTGTGGAACGCCTAAGGCCTGTTTGTACACTTTCCTGATCAGGGCGTTGATTTTGTTGCTCTCCGCTGTGTACCACTTGTGGAAAGCCGCTACGTATGCAACATGGCTAATTACAAACGCCTGTAGTAGGCGCATGACGCTGGCCTCCCCCATGCCTCGGTGTCTGTTTGTAACCCTGCGCACTAACCTCATAGCGTTGGCGATGTTGGTTTGTAGCTTGTGGACAGGTTTTCCCGTTGGTTCCCTTGGACTCAATGATTAGTCTGAGAACTCGTATATGCTGGACTATGGGTATAATTTTGCCATCGGCCGTGCTGACTCTTATCTCTTCGTACTCGCGACTGCCTGCGTACGATTTGGGCGGCCTGCCTTTGAGCGTGGGTCTATATAGAAGGAGCTCTGATTTTTCTGGCGAACATCGAAGGCCCGTACCTTCTAGGTATCTCTCCACTGTGGCTACGGCTTCTTGAAGCCTCTGCTCTATGTAGCCGTCGCTACCGTCGGCTATCCAGATGGTAATATCATCTGCGTAGATGGAGTGATGGACTCCTGGAATTTTATCGAGTTCGCGCGGTAGACCTACCATTATCAAATTAAAAAGCATGGGTGAAATCACGGAGCCCTGTGGCGTTCCGGTGCTGCCCAACTCGTAGAGGTCTGATTTAACATCCCCTAGGGTGATCCTCATTTTCCTGCTTGACAGGAAGTTTCTGACATAGTTGTACGCTTTATCTCCCATGTTGAGACTAGAAATTCGAGCTAGAATAGCGCCATGTGCTGCGTTATCAAAAGCTTTTTTGAGATCCAGGCCGAGGATGGCTCGGGTGGATCTGGATTTATGGTCGAGGACTTGGTGCTTAAGTTGCAGCATGGCGTCCTGTGTAGACAAGTGCCGTCTAAAGCCTAGCATTGTATCTGGGTAGTGACCACCATCCTCTAGGTAGTCGTTTACCCTATGGAGAAAGGCGTGCTCCATTAGCTTCCCCACGCACGACGTGAGCGAGATGGGCCTGAGGTTTGTTTTGTTGATTGGCTTGCCTGGTTTAGGAATTAAGATCGTGGTGGCTTCTTTCCAGGCCTCGGGTATCTCGCCGCTGATCCAGCACTCGTTGATATAGTCGGTTAAGAATTCTATAGAGTCCTCGTCTAGGTTTCGGAGCATGCGGTTCGTCACTCCGTCCGGCCCCGGTGCCGATTTGAGATTTAATTTGTGAAATACTGCTCTTATTTCTGCCGTGGTGAATTTCTGGTCTAGCGTTGGATTGGCGCCTCCCGAGTAATCTGGGTGTCGCACAGGCGGAGCCTGTGCAACGTATAGAGCTTTTAGATCCTCGATTAACTGGCCCTCGTTTCCCTTGTGAGTGTGCGTTAATTTGCGAATGGTGTGCCTCTGTTCTGTTTTGGTGTTTGTAGGGTCAAGAAGGAACCGAAGCAACTTCCACGTTTGGGAAGCTCCGAGCTGCCTGCCCATGTCTCTGCATATCTCTTCCCATCGTTGCTCGTTTAGTTGCCTGCAATAAGCCTCAATGTCCCTGTTCAGTTGCGCGATCTTTTTTCGTAACCCTCTTTGGTGTCTCTGTTTCCTCCATCTCGCTTGAAGTGATTCTTTCGCCTGCCATAGGTGTATAAGCTTACTGTCTAGCCTTTCTAGGGGAATGTCCGTCTGCACTTCCTGCGTGGCCTGCCGGGCGCTCCTTAGGATGTTTTCACACGAGCTCTTTATGTCAGATGTGGGCGGGGAAGAGGACTGTCGTCTTATCTCTCTGAATTTGTCCCGGTCAACTAGGTGTTTCGTTTGATTGGATGACGGAGTTTCGTCGTTTTCGCGCGGTATGGTCGTCACGAGTATTCGGTGGTCACTACCCAGATCGTCGAATGTGTTATACCACGTCGCTCCCGGGGCGTTTTTAGTCATAGTGAGATCCGGGATCGTGTCCCTTTGGGCGCTCGTACCTATGCGCGTGTGTGCACTGGGCTCAGTGATTAGCGTTAAGTTCTCGTTCTGTATACTTTGCCATAGATATTTGCCCTTGGTGGAGGTGAAGCCGTAGCCCCAAGCTTCGTGTGGAGCGTTGAAGTCTCCAGCCGTTAAAAGCGGAGCGTCTCCCGCCACCACTACCGCTTTCTTGAAGAGATTATGGAATTTTTGTCGATAATTTGACGGGTTGCTATATACGTTTAGTATAAAAAAACTTTTCGCCCTTGAATTTCGAGGAATGACTTCTGTCATTATGTGATCGTGTTCTACACCGAGGTCATGGGTTTTGACCGTTAGTTCTCTGCTAACTAATGTCGTGAGAATTCTATCATTGTCGCCCCGTCCGGTGCCTATGGATTGGTAACCCGCCAGTTTGGCGAGGCCATGCGTTTCCTGGAGCAAAATAACGTCCGTTTTATTGCCCTGTTTAACATATTGTTGGAGAACGCATCTTTTAGTCCCGTATCCCCTACAGTTCCATTGCCAGATTTTAAACTGTCCCTTACCTCGTCTGCCCATAACTTAAGTCGCGTGTGACGGAGGGGTAAAAGTAGCTTGCCGTAGAATGGCTATCGACGTTGCCGTGGTTTGATTATTTGAGGGGTGCTGTTGCTGCGGCTGGAAAGCGACGCCTGCATGTACCGTAGGTGTTGTTGTCATTGAACTATTGGTGCATCGTTCTATCGTTTCGACTCTGGTGGTGAGTGCTGCAATATCGATGGACGCCTTGGTCGTGGCCTCGACTAACGATTGGATCGTGGCTAGTATTTGATCTACCTTCTTCTCAATGGTATCTAACCTGCTTTGTTGTTCTGCGAGATCTTGCCTGGGGACTTGTGGTTCCACGGTCTTTTGAATTTTGGCCTTTCGTTTGAGTGGGGGGGTTGTTACCTCCATGCGATCCTCGCCTACCGGAATTTCGCAATGCGCTACCGCGGTAGGAGAGGAGTTTTGGAGGTTCCCGGTTGGACCCTCTCGCGAGAGTTGCTCGATTTTGGCATTTAACTGTGCTATCATCTCTCTCATTTGGGTGTTTTCTGCTTTGAGCTTCTCGAGTTCCTCGTTAGTGTGTTGAACCGACTCCCCAGTCTCGGCCGGTCGCGACCCGCGTACTTTATCTGCCCAGCTCACCGTGTTTGGCGAATCCCTTGACTTAGATCCGGACCTGGACCGCGACCTCGCCGGGGTGGAGCCTCTAGAGGTGGACCCCTTCCTTCGTCGTCCCCTCGATCTCGATCTGGATCTCGACCTCGAGCGGGATTTGTCCTTTGCTTGAGGAGTCACTTGTCTCTGGTCTTCCTGTATCCTGGCCCACTGCCTTTGCTTGACGATGAAGGGCTTCTTATACTTGGCTTTGCAGTTTCTGTCTGCGGTGGCATGATCCTTGCCGCACATCCGGCATTTGGGCTTACATGTGTGGTCTTTGTCTGGATTAAAGGCACCGCACCCAGGGCAGATTCTATCGGTCGGGTTGGGGCAGACATCGCCCCTGTGGCCGATCCTGTTGCACTGTCTGCAGAAGTCTATTTGCTTGCGATAGAGCGCACAGCGTGTGATGACCCCGGCGTAGCACACGGTAGTCGGGACCCTGTTGCCGCTGAAGAGCACTATGACGGTCGTGGTATTTCCCAGCCTCTTGGCGGTGATAACCATGGGGTTTCTAGCCGTAACAAGAGCCGATATAATATTGCCTGGTGTTTCGTCCAGAGGAATCCCTCGGATGACTCCCTTGGATGTATCCTCGGGCGCCGTCTCGTACGCCGCCACTTCGTGTGCCTTGCCTCTAGCGCTGATCTGCTTGATTTGTCTATATTGGTCAGCCCGATCCGGATCAGGAGTGCTCACCACTAGGATGTTCTGAGTCGTGTTGGGACAGATCACGTCGTACTCTCTGTCCTCGAACGGTATGCCGGCGGCTTCGTAGATGCACCTGTTGATTTCCGTCGGGCCGAGCTGAGCCACGCATAGTCCTCCTCTGGGTCTAATAACCACCTTATAGTCGCCCGCAGGTAGCCTAGGCATCCTGCTTCTCTTCTCGATTCGGCCGAGCAGCCTATCTTGGGTTTTGGCCTGCGTCTTGCCTGTAGTGCCCGCGTCAGCGTTGGTGCCATCGCGGTCGCCATTGACGCCGCGCTCCTTGGTTTTGCAATCGCCTCGACTGCGTCTCCTTTTGACAGTGTGCCATCCCTTTTCACTTGCCGATTCGTCTAGCTTTTCGGCATTTCCTTGTTGAGAATCGACATCGTTAGCCTCGGCGTCGTCGCCGGACGCCTTGGCTGCCGGCGAGACCGGCTCCATAGCGTTTAGTGCAGCCCTGCGCGTCGGGGAACCCGGCTTGGCTTAGCGCATCCCCGTGTTGCAGGCGCAAGAAAGGGGCCGTAAATTGGTGAAAAAAAGGTCGGCCCACCTGGATGTTGGTATCCGCTGATTCCTGATGATGTGGCGGTTCCTTTGATGCCAAATTTCTGTGGTTGCGTGGTGATTGTCGCTGCGAAATCATTCGTAGATGCAGGAGCCGACGTGAAGTGCGTCCGCACCCTCCGGCGACCACAGCGTTCTCCAGGGTCTTAGAACGCTGGTAATACATATTATGGGAGCGGCGCCTGCGGGCGCGCCAACCGTTGAAGAAGTTGCACACGTTCCTCTAAAACAGGAACGAAAGCTCGTTCCTCGTTCCTTCACAATTTCGGAACGAGTTACCGTTACAAGTTCCTCAAATGCATAAGGAACTCGTTACAGTTACATTTCCAAAATTGGAACGTGTCGTTACATTAACGTTAAAATTCTTAAAATTCATTTTTTTAATAAATATATGGTGTCGGATACTCCCGAGGCAAAATAAAATGAGAAATTTAAAGCTCCCATCGAGCTACATATATCAAGCGATTTTAACATTGCCGACAGCAAGTTATACATAAGTAAACAAATCTAAATAAACGCTCCTAGACAAATTTTTTCGAGAACACCGGCCTTACTACATACATGTAACTGCAACTTTCGTGCTCGTCTATTTCAAGTCCAACACATCTGGCACTTTTCGGCTTCGGTCTGCAAAGGCGCATTCAGGATACTGCACTTAACATATATTCAAATAGAAATCTTCACCAATGCGCCAATATAATTGAATTCCTTCCACATGAAATCGCATTGACAGGGACAATGCTTAGGCGTTTAATGAGTGCTGATTCACTATTTCATTGTAAGCAGAAAACAATGTTCAGGATGCACATTTGCGCCGTAGTAAAGTCCCCGGTTCACAGTCAGCGAACATATTTCAGTAAATTTCGTCCTCTGTCTTTCTATAATTTGCTCTCTTTCTTGCCTTTCGTTCTCTTATTTTTTTTCTTTGTCTTTCACTATATATACTTCGCTCTCTTTCTCTCTGTCTCTTTGTGTACGTTCGCTGGCCTTCCATTTTCTTTCTTTTTATTTTCTCTGTCTCTATATACTCGTTTCCCCTCCTCCTTTCGCTCCTCCTCACCATCACAGCTCCTTCCCACCCATTTGATTCACTTTACTATACAAATATATGCTATACTCTTCTAGCGTGCACGCATGCTGCAGAAAGACGCATAGCCAGGAATTTCCTCAACATGCTACTTCATTAGTGTGTATGGTCACTAAGCAAGCAGATGTATAGGAGGGTTGCAAGGGGGTGGGGCCCCTGAGATGGCGCCAGCGTCGGAAAGGCAGCGCGTCAATCTTTGTGGTTTCCGCGTAGGCTTAACCGCATTCTACCCGTGCACGCTGTAGCGTCATGCATATTGTCACGCACACAGCCTCTCGTCCCCGCTCGTCGTTTCGACAGAACCGATGAAGCGCGGCACCAGAGAACATCTGCGCCCCCCGGACCACCGAGATGGCGGTGGACGCCGCAAGCGCCCCAAGCGGATTACGTAACTTGCAACCCTCCTATACAAGCAAATGGAAAGTCAGCCAGAATGGTATATTGCATTGGTGGGGTGTTTATCCTTACCACCGTTCTACTGTAGAATGGGAGATGGCAGTTATTTGATGTATTCGCTCTAGAGATGAATGCGAATTATTTGTCGTTGGGTCGCAATACGAGCAAAATGAACACATTAGTTCCCTTCAAATTGCTTCAAAGTGCCATGCCTATGTTGAATAAATACCATGAAAGAAAAAAAGAAAACTAGGTAGCCGAGTGGTTACGACGCTCGACTTCAGGTCGCGGATAGATGTCGAATCTCGCCTCGCCGAAAACTTTTTTAGCCAGGAATTTAGCTCTTTCTCGATATCCCTTCCTCTCGCTCTCTCTCTACTCGTTCTCTCGCCCGATCAGAGTTATTGCATCCCACGCCGGACAAGAAGAAGAAGATGTTTAATGGCAAGAAGGAGGAGAGGTTGGCCTGGAAAGCAGGTTTCTGGCCTGCTACTCCTCACGGGGGGAAGGGGAAAAGGGAAAGAGAGAGATAGAGGGAGGCATGATGAAAGGTGACTATGGTATGGCACAATGAGTCACTGCACACCCTGTCCGCGCCGGACAAATCAGCGCCTGTGCTCTGGAAGAGAAGCAGAAGAGGTTGGCGATGATGAGGAGAGTGCGTACCGGTTCATGATGACGATAATATTCTTTCATCGACAAATGGAAACCTCGAGCATAATCTAATTAGACCTTTCTTTTGAATTTATAGCACTTACCAATAAGCTGCCTAAGCTTGTCAATAGATACCATTAACTGAAACATGAGAGTGTAAAAAATCAACTGTTCATCCCGCACGTGGTCATTCTAGGCGTATTTCGCTTCTCTGCGCCGCTAGCGGAAGCCTTGAAGTAAAAATCGGCAGATCCCACGCACTGTGGGAATCGATGTAATGCGAAGCAGCCAGGATGGAGCAAATCATGCTTTACATAATTTGCATGTCATGTTTTACATGTTACGACCTGTCATTTATGTTCATCACACAGTCACGTCCCGCAATACCAAATTTGGTGTATATCAAGCTAACGAAACGGCCGCGAGCGCGCCATGAGCGTGGAATGCAAGTCATGTCGCTCATGACATGTCATGATTTCCATATAACGGCTTGTCATTTATGTTCGTCATACAGTCACGACGCGATATACCAAATTTGGTGTATATCAAGCTAACGAAACGGCGGCGAGCACGCCAGGAGCGTGGCATACAAGTCATGTCGCACATGACAAGTCATGATTTCCATATTACCACTTGTCATTTATGTTCGTCATACAGTCATGTCACTCAATACCAAATTTGGTGTATCTCAAGCCAACGAAACGGCCGCGAGCGCGCCTGAGCGTGGCATGCAAGTCATGTCGCTCATGACATGTCATGATTTCCATATTACCACTTGTCATTTATGTTCGTCATACAGTCATGTCACTCAATACCAAATTTGGTGTATATCAAGCTAACGAAACGGCCGCGAGCGCGCCATGAGCGTGGAATGCAAGTCATTTCGCACATGACAAGTCATGGTTTCCATATTACCACTTGTCATTTATGTTCGTCATACAGTTATGTCATAATCCCAAATTTGGTGTATCTCAAGCTAACGAAACGGCCGCGAGCGCGTCCATCATGGAGCGCGTATG
>JALIZH010001348.1:0-10225 GCA_030522465.1 Rhipicephalus appendiculatus
ATGAACATGCCCACAGCATTTAGTGCGTGTCGTTAGGCGTGTTCACGAGAGGCATTAGGATAATCTGAGCCGTTCCAGTGCAGTCGCGGCTTTAAGTTGTCACATTTCTTAACACGATGGCTAAATGGTCACTGCTTCTGTTTGCTTATATAATAGCATATGAGTCTACTTTCGTAGATACCGAGAAACTGGAAACAACTCATCATTTGCTTTTTCTTTTTGCAGGACCTGTATTGAGGGGCGAGCCCCATACGCTGGACTGCACCGAAAACTAGCGTGAGAGAAACTTGGATTGAGAAGGACCACTGTGGGCAGTGGAATGAGCCCCTTCCAAGTCTCCCATCCGGCAGTGATAGCATTGTCCTCCAGTGCTCAAACGTGCCCTCAAGCCAACATGTTCACTCCGAATGTCATTTGTGAAATAAAACCCAAGCAAAAGAAAATGACAGGCATGCTGTCACTGTAATCATGAATGATCGAAAGCCGACAAATGAGGGGCAACTGAAACGCCTTGAATTTTTACAAGTTTCCGCGACATTGTACATTATAGCTATCCCCGTCATCCACTCGATATTAGGCATAGTTATGGACTCGTAACCTAGCGTATCTTACAGGGTCTGTCCGGGAAGAACTACGATAGAATTTCAATAAAAAATATTTATGCACCACTGTGGCATATCAACTTAATAGCTTTCAAAGTATACCCCTTCTGCGTCAACACAGTGTTCCCAGCAACTCTGCCGATCACTGAAGGCTCCTTGAAACGCAAGAAGTGGAATGCTTTTCAGCTCCCTCATTACGGCCTGTTGAACTTTTCCTGGACAGAACCGTGGTGCCGTTTTTTCATGGCCCCTTTTATATTGGGGAAAGAGGGAAGAAGTCTTACGGAGCGACATCTGGGCTATAGGGTGGTTGGGTGAGCTGTGTGATGCCATATTTGTCAGCAAGTTCATGACATCCAAGGCGGTGTGGCTTGACGCATGGTCATGATGGAGCCTCCATGATCCAGTGATTTTGCACGAACTGTTCTCAAACCCAAGCGTCCGGCCACAATGTCGTGAGCAATAGTTATTGGCAAATTCAATTGCTAACCACACACTCAATCTGAGCTCATAACGTTCAAGAGATTTCGTACTTTCGCAAAATTTTCGTCACTTTTAGACTTTGAAGGCCATCCTCACCGTTGCTCATTTTTAACTTGCTCTCTATTCTCTCCCGAAACATTTTGTGCCCTCAAAAACGCTTGATCGACCCATGGCATCTCTCCCATAAGCAGTCTTCGTCATGTCATGGATCTCACGCGCAGTTTTACCCAATTTGAAACAAAATTTCGCCTTGCAACGCTGCTCTAACAAACGGCTGATCGTGGGGTTGGGGAACACCTTGAAAGGCGTTCACCTCAAACTCAATGTGCACTCCATGAAGGCTTGGAGAACACTGGAGACTGTTACACTTGTAGCTAAGACACCCCCCACCCCCCCACCCAATCAGTGCAAAAACATCCCCCCCTCTTTTACCACGTTTTGGCGGGGGGAAAATCAGTCCTACTACTTTCTGGACAAACCCTGCATCGCCAGGAAAGGCTGATAGGACCCCATATTGGGGTCATGTTGTTAATAATGATGAGAAACATACTCAGGAGACATCCAAAAGTGTATCAGGTATATTATTATGGGAATATGTGTCTCCACAACCCCCGCAACGAGGACTATCCATCTATGATACAACAGACTGGAAACGCATGCAAACGGCTAACACTTGTTGTCGTATCTGTGTGGCCTTTACCCACACATGTAATGTGGTGATTGTTACGAGTATCGGTTGAAGTGAACATATGTGCACGCTAGTGGTGAAAGACTGCGGGCACTTCGAAAGTCTATGCCTTTAGGGTGTTCACTATTTTTCTGCTATTTAGAGGGTGGGCAAAATCACTGCCAGCGGTAAAATAGCATAAAGAAAAGAGCGGGCGCTGCCATCTGCAGCCGTTGGACACTGTTTTTCATGAAACGCGAACAAAGGTGTAAGGCGTCCACTAATCACCGCAACCGAAGTGCAAGCAAAAGGAAACGCACCCGTGAGCTTACGCCTATAAATATACACAAACAGCCACAGACACTCACCAGGAAATGTGTTACAAACTTCTAAACCATTCCTGATGCGAAAACAAAGCCCTCCTGACGCGTGAATTAGGCCGGCACGTTGCTTCCGTAAACATGCTCGGCAGTGGGTAGTGGCGTAGCCAAGAAGTACGTCAGTTAATCTCTAAGCGTTGTCGAGAGGTCGTTCACACGGCCGAAGCTCGTGTGAACAATACAGAAACTAATGAGCTGCGTTTCGTCTGGAAAAATTTTAAAATTATGACTTCACATTTCGAATGGAGCCCCTTTTATATTTTATACACCATTGCGTGTCTCCGAGTATGTTGCTTATCATTATTGTTAAAAACATCACCGAAATACTCGGTCCTGCCAGCCTTTTCTGGAGATACAAGGTTTTTCCGGAAACTAGTAGGACTGATACTGCCAATGTGTACATTGGCTGAAGAAGCGTGTTTAACAACGTTAGTATATAAAAAGAGCCTACTAGCGAATTATGGCATCGATCGTAAATATGTTATGTCTATGAATGTGCAAGGTTGAACAAAACGACACCTAACGTTGCCATTTAAAAGAAGGCCTTTCTTATATCTTATATATCGCTCATGTCTAAAGAGGATCTGGCGTCAGGATTGGAGAAAAATTGTCGATATAGAATTGAATTTCAATAAGGTTGAAAGCTGGGCAAGCTGGTGGCTGATCACTATGCCATGTGGTGACATAGCGTACCCTTGACGAGGACACATGGTTCAAAAAAAATTGGGGGGACCCTTAATCTACGCCTTTAAAAGTTGCACGCGATAGCGATATCCTGCCCCTAGTGCGTACTTCAGTCCTTTAGTGCACAATATGTAAATGGGAGCATGCTTTAAACCAGGAGCAATTATGCGCGGCAAATGTGGGAAATGTTTTCGAACTTGCTATGCACCCACTACGTGAAGTTAAGGGAATACGCGCAGTAAGGTGTGTGCCGTTTGTAATGGGTGGCTGGCTTTAAACTACGAAATCGTTATGATAGTCACATATTCTGACGCCCGCTTGTTCCACGCAATATTCCTGGGATATTACATGTTATATTGCGACGCCTATATAAAGGACGCTTGCGTTTGCGAAGCATGAAAGTTATTTTCACTGCATTTCCAAGCAGAGGAAGTTATTTTCACAGTATTTCCAAGCAAAGGCATGGCTATGTGGTAGAACACCTGCTTGCCACGCAGACGACCCGGGTTCGATCCTCACTCGGACCCGAAAATTTTTATTATTTATTTTATTTGCATCTTTCTCGATTTTTCGGTCACGGACAAGATGATGATTTTTCGCTCACAACCAACGACGCCGACGCCGACACCGACGCCGACGCCAACGCCGGAATTTCTGCGAAACGAGCTCTTTAACGCTATCGTGTTAAAATCACGCCATATCCACGAAGTGAATGATGATGAGTGGGCGAAGCTCGATCGTTTTGATCCATGGCAGAAAGAGAATTTGTGGTCTGGAACGCGCTTAAACTTCATGGTCATCAGCGTCATTGTCATCGTTATCACGTGTAGTGGGTACATTCCACTATACTGGAACGCGCTTATACTTCATCGTTATCACGTGTAGAGGGTTCATTCCACTATATTGCGTCATCGTCATCTTTATCACGTGTAGTGGGTACATTCCACTATACTGCGTCATCGTCATCTTTATCACGTGGAGTGGGTACATTCCACTACACGTGGCTACCTGCCTACCTACTACTACTACTACTACTACTACTACTACTACTACTACCACTACTACAGAGGAGGGATAGACCCACACCCTAAGGAGCTTCGCCCCTAAAAGAATAAGAGAGTATTCGGGTCTTCTAGTCCCCTTTGTCCTCGTTAAAAGTGCGCTACTTCACCACAGCCAGAGTAATCGGACATCCCACGAGTAACGAGAGGGGGACGTAAAGCCCTATAGGGAATGCAAGCTGCAAGCTGCTGGTTCTGATCAGGTAACATCGGACACGCGGATAGACGCTGGACAGCTTGTGTTAGAAAAACTGCGCACCCGTATATACGAAGTGTCCCTTGACGGGGAGTGTACCAGAATCTTGGACGAATACCACCACTGCGGGTCATGACTCATCGGCACAGCGCTGGCAAGTTTTCGTTTAAGTAAAATCAGTATTCTCGTGGTCTTTATATCCAAAATGATCGTTTTTTCTTAAAGTGGCCATGACACTGTCACACGAAAAATTTCTGATTTTCAGCAGAAAATAGAAGTAGAGGGTCCTTTAGGTCCTTTATACCTATGCATATATGAAAAGTAGACTGTAAAAGAGCATTTCAGTGCAAAACAAGCCCTAGAAGTCGCCCGCTATAAACCCCGCCCACCACAGGCGGCCGCCATTCTGCCATTGTGTGTGTGTCAGCATGGAGCAGAGCCCTCGACTTCTACCAAAGTTTCAGCCGCGGGAAATCGCTCAATTTCGGTGTCAGGCTGAAGGAAGCTAAAATATTTCGATTCTACGCGTGCGCTGACCACGGAACAATATCGTTCGCTGGAATGCAGACGCTCGTACAGCAAGCTGCTTGTTACGACACAGCTTGTTACGGTGCGCCAGTTTTGCCCAACTCTCAGAACGCTCGCGTGTTTATAAAAGAATCAATAATAAATTAAGTACTCGACCAAATGTGCCAAAAGTTTCGCCAGCTTATTTGTGAACGCACAATGGATTTACCCACATAACACAGATTATGATAGGAAAATTGGGTGTCATGGCCCCTTTATAATGGTTTTTGTTCCAGCCCTTGCGTAGACGCGCGTCAGCTGCAGCTTTGTTGACCTCCTGAGTTGATTTCATTTGCAATTTATTCGGGTACTCTATTCGTCCATAACTTCGCCACCATGTGAATAGACCTTGTCTGTACTGTGTCGTGGCGTCATGGCACAGAAGGTGATTTCTTCACACCAGTGCAATGTGACAGTTTGGTGATCCCCCCGGGTCGCTTCATCGCCTCTTATGCGGCTATGTCTTGAGAGAACAGATGTCGGAGCTTACCGAAACCACCGATCAAGATATACAGAGCGAGCGTCGAAACAGCGAAGTGTGCTGCTACGATGTAATCAGCATAATTCGATAATAACTAGAAAGAATGGCAAAATAATAAAAACCCATTTATGCAAACAATGAAAAACAACATAAAAAACAGAAAAACCATACAGGACCATTAGAGCATTAAAAAGCTGGTCTCTGGGTGTTAGGCTTTTCCGAGCTTCAATTTCACTGGGAAAAACGCATTAACATTAAATGCATAACCTCAAAGCGCCCGTTTCACCGAAATTCCGGTATCACCGTCGGTGTCGGCGTAGTTCGTTTTTGAGCCGAAAATGGACGTTTTTCGTGCAAAAAGAGAGATAAATGGAAATACCTAAATAATAAAGATCATTTTCAGCTCGAGTGGGATTCATTTCTAAATATTTTGTGTAGCTTTAGGCGTTCTAGCCCAGAGCGACGCCAGCGCTTGAAATTGCTTGAAAAAAATTGCCATGTAGGGCAGAATCTCGTTAAGATATGTAATATTGTGTGGTAGAAGCGCAGCATCACGCCCAGCGAAACGCCATGTGAATTGCGCAACAATTGGGTCATTTAAATGCCCACCCAATACAAAGTGCTAGGACATAATTCATCATCATCATCAAGAACAACGTCAACAAAGTGTGCGGCTGCGCAGTTTAGCTGGCGGACGCGTAGTGGGTACTTCTATGATTCGCAGACTGATGATTTATGGCGCCGTGGGCACCTCGCAACTGCACATGGTACGCCCAGTATTGCGCAGCCAGACGCTCCTTCCATCTTGGCAAGGTAGAGGTGTCCACTGAGAAACGAACCCAG
This sequence comes from Rhipicephalus appendiculatus, assembly GCA_030522465.1. NCBI lineage: Eukaryota > Metazoa > Arthropoda > Arachnida > Ixodida > Ixodidae > Rhipicephalus > Rhipicephalus appendiculatus. The sequence continues at coordinate 5,965 of JALIZH010001348.1, forward strand.
GCAAGGGAATGAGACGACTCTGCGAACAGGGCCTGACCAGGCTATCGAGTTCTATATACTCTTGAGAGCGAAGCAACTCGCCCTCACTGATCTTGTTACAATGCACATGGAGCCGAGCCAGGCCGAATGCTTTTATATATCATGTTTGGCACATACAAACAGATAAGCTTGCATTCACCCTTTCAGGACGTGCATAACGATCGCGCACATGCAAACACGACGTGGCTAGCAGACGACGCAGGGAGCCATCCACACGAGGTGCGTTTCAGCCAGTCGACGCTAAGCGGCGACTCCGCTCGATCTCGCGGCCAATCCGAATAGTTAGACCGAATCGTTAGAGCAAAACCTCATCGCGCATCGGAAACGAGTAAGTAGGTTGTGATCCACCCATAATGAAACTCGAAGCGCGGTATATACAGAAAGTTATCAGCAACTGACAGATTAGTATCCTCTCCTCAAGAACTATTGCAATCTCGCATAAACGTCTTACGCAGCAGTCAAAGTTTTCTTGAAACACCTTAACAGAAGTTAAATGGCCCATTAATTAATCCCAAGGTAAGAATGGAATGAATGAACGTGGCTATCACGTTTCAGGAGGATGGGAACAATGTAATCTCAAAGATGTTCATTGCAATATCTGACTAGAGGCAACGTTTCAAGATTGTGAAAACAGATCCTTTTTTTTTGGAACCAGGACAGCAGTAGCATAGTACAAAAAAATTGAAGGACACTTTGTACATTCCAAAGTGTGTTCGGCGAAAGCGTGTGGCCATTCCACTGACGGAAAGACGGACGGAAAGACCGACGCACGGACGGACGGACGGACACCGGACGGACGGACGGACGGACACCGGACGGACAGACATCCGGACGGACGGACGGACGGATGGACAGACGGACATCCAGACGGACGGACGGACATCCGGACGGACGAACGGACAGACGGACATCAGGGCGGACGGACGGCCAGACGGACATCCGGACGGACGGACGGACAGACGGACATCCAGACGGACGGACATCCGGACGGACGGGCGGACATCGGACGGATGGACACCGGACGCCGGACGGACACCGGACGGACGTGAGCATGAGACATTAAAGGCTTTCGCCTTAAAAGTAATCGTAATTGTTCACCTTTCGTTCTAAGCAAAGTTCTGGTCTGCGGCAGCGTTCAAAGCTATAAACCATCTCAGAAGTTCCCTTCAGCTCTGGGAAGGCTACAGGCAGTGGCGTAACCAGGGGTTGGCACACTGTGCCCGTGCCCCCCCCCCCCACCGCCCCAATTTTTGGTTTTTTGGCATGGCATGTAGAGGAAAGAATCGCCCTCGACCTCATCTGCATGCCCTCCCCCCACTCCAAATTAAGGAGCTGCCCCCCCCCCCAAAAAAAAAGAAAAAAAATACACCATCTCCCGCTCCCGCTAAAGGGAACCATGTGTAGACGTGAAGCAGCGGGCGCAACGCTTACACTGGCGGCGGCGTTGACGCTGGCGCTCATCGCAGCTTTGCGCAGGAGAGAAACCTGGGGAGGCGCAAAGCACGCAGTGATGGACCAGTGTTTCCTACTGGAACATGCCAATCGCTGCTAATGGGCAATGAGAGACAGAAGACTCCGACTGGACACAGAGACCCGCAGTCCGCTTTTAGTTAACGCGCGCGCTGCGAATATTTATTGTTCAACAACGCGCAGGAGAAATCTCCCACCGGCACCACCTGGGAGGTCAAGATCCAGTGCCATATATACGGGGTGGCCAGGGAACGGTTGTGCAGCGCGAGCAGTCGGTTCTTTCAACCAAGAAACTCTCTAGCAGACGCTGCCTGCGTCGGCGTCGCGAGGCGAGGGAGGGGGGAGCGTAGGAGAGGAGAGAAAGGGGGGACGCGCATGCTCAGTGGGAGTGTGGACGCCGCGGGCAGGAATGCCTAGAGGAGAGAGGGGATAGCGTAGGATGGGAGAGAGGAGGGAGGCGCATGCGCAATGACTGTGTGGTTGCCGCGGGGAGGGATGCCTAGAGGAGAGAAAGGGGGAGAGGAGGTCTTTTATTTTTTTTTTTTGAAAGGGTTTGAGCATGAGCAGTAAGGGTGGTCACACGGCACACCACCACCACCACCACCCGCTTAAGCTTCGCCATCAGATGCTTCACATCTAAATATAAAAAATGCCCCCACCTCCCCGAAGGGGAATCGTGAGGAAATGCGAATGCATTTCGCGCGCGCTTCACTCCATTTATATATGGTGGTTGTGGTTCGAAGAAGGAAAAAGGCGCCAACTTTCTGCAGCCTGGTCGGGAGCACGGCGCAGCGCCTGTTTTTTTTTTTTTCTGTTTTTTTTTTTCTTTTTTTTTAAAATTTTTTAAAATTTTTTCTTAATTTTCTTTTGTTCTTTTTTCTTCTTTTTTTATTTAAAAAAAATTTTTTTTTTCATATATAGCTCCGCCGAGCTCCCGCGATGCGAGCGCCCTCACGCACCAGAGCGCGCTCCTCCTCTCCACTCACTATAACACCTGCCGAGGCCACCGCGGACAACGCTAACGCCGGATTCCTGACATAGCCCGACTAAGAAATGCATTCGCATTTAAAACTGGGGATGCGTAAAGCAAGCAGCGATGGAGCGGTGTTTACTACTGGAACATACCAATCGCTGCTAATGTGCAATGAGAGACAGAAGACTCCGACTGGACACAGAGACTCACAGTCCGCTTTTAGTTAAGGCGCACGCTGCGAATTTCTATTGTTCAACAACGCACAGGAGAAATCTCCCACCGGCACCACCTTGAGGTCAAGATCCATTGCCATATATACGGGGTGGCCAGTGAACGGTTGTGCAGCGCGAGCAGTCGGTTAGCAGACGTTGCTCGCTAGCAGACGCTAGTCTGCTAGCGAGCAGCAGACGCTAGCAGTCACAGGCAGCGTCTGCTAGCAAACTCGCTAGCAGACGCTGCCTGTGTCGGCGTCGCGAGTCGAGAGAGGGAGATGGGGGGGGAGCGTAGGAGAGGAGAGAGAGGGGGGGGGCGCGCATGCGCAGTGGGAGTGTGGACGCTGCGGGCAGAGATGCCTAGAGAAGAGAGGGGGGCGCGTAGGAGAGGAGGGAGAGGTGGGACGCGCATGTGCAGTGGGAGTGTGGACGGCGCGGGCAGGGATGCCTAGAGGAGAGAGGGGGGGAGCGTAGCAGGGGAGAGAGGAGGGGAGGCGCATGCGCAGTGAGGGTGTGGTTGCCGCGGGGAGGGATGCCTGGAGGAGAGAGAGGGAGGAGGTTTTTTATTTTTTTTGAAAGGGCTTGCGCATGCGCAGTAAGGGTGGTCACGCCGCACACCACCACCACCGGATTAAGCTTCGCCATAAGATGCTTCACATCTAACACCTGCCGGCGCGCACACCTCCTCAACCTATCCTCCTCCTCCTCCTCCGCGGACAACGCCGCACAACGCCTACGCCGGATGCCTGACATAGCCCGACTATGAAATGCATTCGCATTTAAAAAAAATGCCCCCCACCTCCCCGAAGGGGAATCGTGAGGAAATGCGAATGCATTTCGCGCGCGCTTCACTCCATTTATATATACGTGCGAGCGAGCGCACGGTAGTTTGGGGCGCAGGGAGGAGAGAGAGAGCGAACGGCGAGAGAAGGAGCGGCGATGCACTGCACCTACCCTCTGCTACACTCTCCACACATGCGGGAGCACCGCCGAGCTTCCGCGATGCGAGCGCCCTCGCACACCAGAGCGCGCTCCTCCTCTCCACTCACTCTCCGCTACTCCGCCCGCACCACCTGCTCCGGTTGCTAGGGGCGAGGATAAGCGCGCGCGCCCGCAGCTGTTGCTATGGGAGAGGGAGTGAGAGCGGAGAGATAAAAAATTACACCATCTTCCGCTAAAGGGAACCATGTGTAGATGTGAAGCAGCGGGCGCTAACGCTTACACTGGCGGCGGCGTTGACGCTGGCGCTCATCGCAGCGTTGCGCAGGAGAGAAAAACTGGGGATGCGTAAAGCACGCAGCGATGGAGCGGTGTTTCCTACTGGAACATGCCAATCGCTGCTAATGGGCAATGAGAGACAGAAGACTCCGACTGGACACAGAGACTCGCAGTCCGCTTTTAGTTAACGCGCACGCTGCGAATTTTTATTGTTCAACAACGCACAGGAGAAATCCCCCACCGGCACCACCTTGGAGGTCAAGATCCACTGCCATATATACGGGGTAGCCAGTGAACGGTTGTGCAGCGCGAGCAGTCGGTTTTTTCAACCAAGAAACTCGCTAGCAGA
>JALIZH010001349.1:0-42302 GCA_030522465.1 Rhipicephalus appendiculatus
CCTCATCGTCTTTTCCGCGAGTTCGTCCTCGTCCTCTTTTCAACAGCGGCACATACAAGCCTGGCAAGAACAACAGAAACAATACCAGCCGATCTTATACCAGTGGCATTATTTATGTAATCAAGTATAACCATTCTAAGCCCGTGACTGTTGGGTATTTCGATTAAAAAGGATAGGCAGTGGAATAAGTAAGTAATTGGTCTACTGATGAGCTGTTAAATCAAGATTTTTTTTTGCATATGCATTGATAAAAATAGTGTTATTTTTTTTCGTGTTATTTGGCTGTAGAATTTCCGTGCCATACACGAACGTGTACTTGGCTTTAAATCTAAGCGAAGGATTGGGAGCTACGCGAATTTATGCTGTTAGTAAATTTTCTCAAAAATATAGCATTTTATGGCCCTGATTATTTCCTAGTTGGCCTAGTTGAAAGAAAAAAAACACAATATTATATTTGAAAGTTTCACGTAAAAAAAAAAACATGATTCAGCTACGTGCTCATTTCTTTGGAAGCTGTAGCACCCAACAGCTTGTTCAATGAGCCCAACACCAGCTGTTCAGTAAATCCGAGAGCAGCTATTTTTAGCAAATTAGATTAAATGCCTTAACCTTAAGTATCACATTTCGAATGAAGCGCATCTTGGTATTACTACAATTTTGATTGTTCGCCCTACATTTCTGTCGTGTGATAGATAACTCCGATCTATTTAATTAACGTATTACAACAGGTCATATTCGCTGTGTTTCATTGGAATATCTTAAATATTTTTGTAATATTCATACAAGACTGAGGTATCATGGCCTGTACGGGCAAACCCTAGGCTCTTTATTTGTAGCATTTTTTTTCGCTAAGCACAAAGAAATTACTCTAACACAAAACTTTGTGAAGTAACCATTTTTTTTACATGTGCGGCGCAAACATAATCTGCTAACAATCGTGTGGTATTAAGTATATGTGCCCGCTAATGCATTGTATTATTTTTCTGACTGTCTTGTAAGAAATGACACAGTACATGGACAAAAGGGACACAAGTGGGGAATACCTAAGTATGACTTCGCTCCATGCCTACTATCCCTGATCATAGTTTTCATGCGCAGATGCTATCTTGACCATTTACTGATGTTGTCGCGAACTTGCGCCAAACGAATGAGGCTGGCCTATTAAGTTACGATGCCCTTGCTGCCTTGAAGCTGGCTGTCATATGTTAGCGGCCAACAAAACTCGCCGCGCCAGACAACTAGCTTTATCTCATGTAAGGTATTCAATACTGGAACCCACTGTTGTGTAACCTTTGCTGGACAGCTGGAGCCACGTGCGACAGCTTTCACGTCTTCATTGCATTTTGTCTGATCCAAGTCAGTCGAAGCACGCAGAAAACCTTTTGATACTTATGAACATTCCAGAAGCTTCCCGCAAGATGTTACGTTGAATTGAAATATGTTTTTATCGTGTGATTCGCTTGCTTCTGTAGTGTGTCTCGAATTCCCGACATTCGGAACTTGAGTGAGTCAGCGGCGATTACAGGTACGACCATAGGAGTGCGCAGGGTACTTTATCCATGGAGAAGTAGAGAGGGCAAGTCTCACCGCAATGCTCCCCTCTACCTCAGGAAAAAACAGTCACGGCGCATAGAATACGGGGACGAAGTGAAGAAACGAACTGACAGGCACGGGCGCCAACTTCCAACTATTTATTCTGAGAAACCACGCCGATTTATAAAGGCTGTCAAGCAGCGTAATCTCCCAACAAAAAATAGACACATGGCGACACAAGCAAATCATCATGTGCCACTAAAACAGAGTCTAGGCATGCGCCGGAAACCACACTGAACCGAACTGTAAAAACATGCCGCTGCACATAACAGGAGTCAACCCTCTTGTAGAGCAAAATCGGCAGCGCACAATCAAAACCTAACATCACTACAGGCTATCTTTCAAAAATGTCACTTCCTTCTCGCTCAAATCCAGTGATGAGGCACCGGCGCATTGGCTACCTGCCCTTTTAATCGGGTATGCCTCAATTGTCTCCCTTTCTGTGCGGTTATTTGCCGTCCCGAGAAACGTAGTTTGGCTGAAGAGTGGCGCACAACCACAGCGCTTGCAGTGGTCTGCCAAGTGCCCGCCCGTGTTGCTGCTGACCGCCTAAACGGTGCTCCCTCGCACGTTCGTTGAAACACAGGCCCGTTTGGCCGAAGTACACCCTACCGCAGCTTAGGGGAATATTGTAGACTACATTGCTGACACACTCAGTGTATCGCGTGACGTGCTTCTTGGTGCACGCAGTGAGCTGTTTATTCCCATAAAAGGGCAAATTCTGGCCAGTTTGCATGGAGTAGAAAAAACAATGCGTACTCTATGTCTGGCTGCGATCTTCTTTATGTTGTGCGACAGCCGGTGAAAGTAATGAATCACGTGCGTCCTCAGTTTTTCTTTTGGCTCCTGCACTTTGTTACAACGTTTCAGCTTCTGTAAGATGCTTTCGCACACACCCGTGATAACGGAGGGCGGAAATCAAGCATATCTCAGTCTATTAATCTGATTAAAAAATCCCGTAACTGCCGATTTTGCTCTACAATAGGGTTGACGCTTGTTATGTGCACTGGCATGTTTTTACAGTTCGGTTCAGTGTGGTTTCCGGCGCATGCCTAGACTCTGTCTTAGTGGCTCATGATGATTTGCTTGCGTTGCCATGTGTCTATCTTTGTTGCGAGATTACCCTGTTTGACAGCCTTTATAAATCGGCATGGGTTCTGAGAGTAAATAGAGGGAAGTCGGCACCCGTGTCTGTCACTTCGTTTCTTCACCTCGTCCCCGTACTCATTGCGCCGTGACTGCTTTTTCCTAAAGTATGAACCAACCAGCTCAGCAACAAGTCCTGTTGACTTATATATCCCCTCTACCACCGTTGGTGGAGTCCGAAGAAGAAAAAAAAAGGGGGGGACCCTTAATCTTCGCCTTTAAGAGTTGAACGCGATAGCGATATCCTGTCCCGAGTGCCTACTTCAACCACTTAGTGCATACTTACTATGCACCCACTACGTGGTGTTAAGGGAATACGCGCAGTAAGCTGTGTGCCGTTTGTAATGGGTGGCCGGCTTTAAACTACGAAATCATTATGATAGTCACATATTCTGATGGCCGATGACAATGTACGATTGTACCACGCAATATTCCTGGGATATTACATGTTATATTGCGACGCCTATATAAAGGACGCTTGCGTTTGCGAAGCATGAAAGTTATTTTCACTGTATTTCCAAGCGGAGGCGTGGCTGTGTGGTAAAACACCTGCTTGCCACGCAGACGCCTCGAGTTCGATCCTCACTCGGACCCGGAAATTTTTGTTATCTATTTTATTTGCATCTTTCTCGATTTTTCGGTCACGGACAAGATGATGATTTTTCGCTCACAACCAACGACGCCGACGCCAACGCCGACACTGACGCCGACGCCGGAATTTCTGTGAAACAAGATCTTTAACGCTATCGTGTTGAAAACAGGCCCTGCCATGGATACAAAGAGGAAAATCAAACAATCACGTGCTTCGCACGGTGGCCTGCTCTGCCTTCCGTGAAGGATAAATGCGCGAAGTAAACAGTTGTTTGAATTCACCTTCAGGGGCCGTCGGTCGCCATTGTCGTAAAAAAAAAACACGTTTTAGGCATAACCCCGCGCATTAAGAAAATTGGCGAAGCTCGCACTACGCCTTGCAAGGGTAGAAACAGCAAAACTGCACGACTCTGAAGACTGATCTGGTTGCTTTTAGTTGTTTTTGGGCAATAGCTAGCTGATGCAGGTTGTTTCTAGGTTGCTTCTAGGTTGTTGCTAGGCTTTAGGTAGGTGATGCTAGGGTGTTTCTACGTTAATTAGCGCAGAGAGGTTCGAGTAACACTACAGACAGTCACATCGCGACTCGGTTGTCCAAACTCCGGAGACAGAAACTCGCACCGAAACCAAGTGTTCGCACCCCTCATAGATCTACAGGCACGTCGTCGTCAGCGTAAGCCTTCGACCGCTTCGGGGTCTTCTCGCAGCCGCCGTGGCCTTTCCGTTCCCCTGTATTCTCTCGTTGTACGCACTCGGGGTCTTCGGCTCACCGCCGTCGCTTCGCAGCCATTCGTTGGGCTTGGTTGGTAACAACTTTATTGTTAGTCCGGCAGAGCTTTCGCCGACCGGGCCTTAGGTCTCCCACGAACTGTAGCCTTTTTCCTTTTTATTCAAAGTTGTGGATGGTGGGGTTTACCCACTTTCTGTGGCAGACGCCCGTCTATGATGATGATAGTTTTCTGGTGGGTCACACAGTGACACATACCCGTTAAGATGATGATAATTTTCTGGGATCGACTCACAAAAAAACGATTGCTAAACAGCGTCGCTCTTTAAAAATGGCGTGAAAGGTCCCACTGAGTAAACGCACGGGGCGAAATGAGCGCCCCCTTGAGATTATTAGAGGGGAGGGCTGCCGCCCGCCCCTCTGCCCCACTTATGCGCTCGCCTATTTGTATGACATGTTTCGTTTTTATGTATGGCCAGACAACGGACGTCCGCTCAGTCTATTGAAAGAAAGGGCTTAGCATGGCCCTTTCCGCCTGAGAAAAAGGGGGACGACAGCTGCCTGAGTCACATTGACAACGGCGATATCGGTAGCAATACTCATGCAGAAGCACGAGAGAGTCTTCGTAGAGCGGCGAAGATGAAAACGATGAGTTTGTAGATTTACCAACTGCCGCAGTGAAATTACTTATAATTGATATTTACACTTACTGCATTCACCAGCCGGTGATTTTAGCAGGTTGGCACCTAAAGTTATTTTATTTTATTTTTATTTACAGTATACTGCGGTCACGAAGGACCATGCAGGTGGGAAACTATACAGTTGCAAATTTACAAACACAAATGTAGCCGTAATGCAGACAAGCTCACAGTAAAGGGAAACAAAGCAACCTATCGGCATATCTAGAAGTATTACATAAAACTCAGCGCAGTCTGTCAAGATGACAAAATAATACAGTTCATAGGGGAGTGACGCATACTATAAGAAGTATAAAAGTAAACAAAAAAGGAACTCTTCTCGGAATACGTCAGGTGCGTAAATGCAGTATTTACAAATTATGAAGTAACCCTGCATCAATAAAACACGTATTTAGTGTTAAAGAAAGGGCAAGTACATGGGCGTATAATATAGAGAGGTTATACATTTTACAGGGCAAATACGAAGTCTCACGGGCAAGAAACATAGAATGACAAGCAGCACATTACAATTATATACAAGAAAAAAAAAGACAGATTCTGAATAACAACGGGAATCGTCACCCTGGAATACCACTGTTTCTGAAAGTGACGACGTGCGAGCCCGCCTATTGAATATTTCAAAGAATTCTTATGACAACTTAGTATCTGTGAAAAACACGCAACAGTGGTTCAAACAGACTACGTGTTTTCGAGTGCACAATACGGACTATCAGGGCATTCACCAGCCGTGAGATGACGTAAGATACTGTCACTGATATCTAGGCCGACGGTGCTCTACTGGAGATTCTTGATTTCAGAGTTCTGTAACTGAATGTTTGTGAAAGTCGTCATAATTGGTGTTGGCCTTGAAAATATCCGACTTAATGGATCCGGTGAAACTTCCTTGTATTGGCTTAACTGTCGCTTGTCGCGAACACCAGACAAACCAAAAACACCAACCTCGAAACTTGCATTCTATACGTAATATATGACACTGGAATGTAGTAGGGGTGGCTATTTGAAAGTGGAAGACGAATTGTTTTCTTGGCCAGTCGAATAATTAAGGCATTAAAGGGTTATTGTGAGCTGTGTCTGAAGCTTGATGTTTCTTTTTCATTAATGGCGTGTGTGCCTCCTTTGGTGCTCAAGCTCTTTTGATGAAGTTGCATGCGAACTTGCCGTCACATTGAGACCAAGAATTTCCAGGCAATGCACGCAGCGAAAGCATCGCCCAGAACATTGATGCTCTTTGCTGGAACCTGTAATTACACGCGCAGCTGCCAATGAAAGCCTGTATGCTGCACAGCGCTTTGTGGCGACTGTCATGGAGTGTTGCTGAGTGATAGCTGAGTGGTTTGTGTGCTTTTCTTGCAGAAGCACGTCGCCTGTACGGTGAAGGCCTTAATCGGAGTGGAGTCGTCAAGGAAATTATTTTTTTTCTGCACAGTCTAGCAGTAACAATGTTACGAGGTGCTCTTACGATGACAAGGATTGTTGTGGTGCGCAAGAGGCCGCTGCATAGCCAGCGGAAGCTGTTACGGGATTCAAATGCTCCCGAATATATCTGGCGAACACCCATTCGCTATTCCCGGCCCTCAGTGGCAAATAAAAGTTGTGATGTGCAGCCAAGAATTTGGTAAATTGATGTAGGACTTTAAATAAAGTGAATGCTGAACAAACCAGCGTTCAGCGGTAGCTTGAGGGCAGTTTGCGAGAGGGGGGGGGGGGGGGTTGAGGGGGTAATTATATTTTGATGAGATGCCTGCTCCCTGACAACAAAAATTTCGGGAGCTGCGTTGCAAGGTCTAATAAAGAAAAGCCGTATAGAGTTGGCATTGGGGTAAAGAGAGATGTGAATGTGAAGGGGAGCCGCGGGACATTTCTTGCTTCAATGTGGCTTGTGATGCGCGTGGGGTATATTGCTGTCGTAAGAGCTACGGTTTAACGTGGATGGAAGAAATAACAGCTGAGCACCATAATTAAGCTGGAAACGTTTATAGTCTATGTCGAAAACTCATATAGCTGTAAGATATGGAGATAGCTTTTCATCAAGAAAGAAAATAACGAAAAATGATATGCATAATAGTGTATTGCCATAGATGGTGCCCCCTCCCACCACCCGGCTCATTCTCACCCCTCAAATGCTCAAAGCATCTTCATCGTTGTGCGAAGAAGAAATGGGCGAAAGATGCGCTGTACGCTCGCAAATCTGAGTGCGAGAAGAGCGGCTGTTGCTGGTGATTATTATAAGACCTCGACATGCTATTTATGCAGGCAGCAACGATATACATATTACAAGGGTGCGTTGTTAATTACGAAAGAGCGCATAATGACGTTAACAGGTTCTACTCGTGGAAACAGACGACGTTCTTCTCCGTCGCGGTTGTCTGCGAGATGTGAGGGAAAACAAACTATCGTTTATTTTGCGATTCAAGATAAACAAAAACCGCAAACATCATGCGGTAAAGAGCACGTCTTTTCCATCTTTCAGCACTACAAAAGGTAGATAAAGAAACCTTCAAAATTTCCAAATTTACTATACATACTGTCGCCGTCTGCTGTGGAGCGAATGATGATAGTTCGAAGAAGTGAAAGTAAAGCTCATATAGGTTATCTCCGTTGGAAATATGTTGCATATTTGACCTCGAACCATGTTCCAGGGACCTAATACGCCTCGTGCCATGAGGTGCAGTCGAGATGGCGTACGCCATCGCAGTAAATAAGATGGCTGCGCACCCTATATCTGCACTGTACTGCTTGCCAGCTTGTCAACGACAAGGTCAGCATACTTACCTGTATTCATTTTCTGACAACCCTTGGCATAAAATATGAGAAAAAGCTCAAACGAGAGCGTTACTACTTTAGGCCGAAACCATGGCACTTTTTGACAATGCAACTACCTGCTGCAAATTCATCACAGGGAGAAGTTGGCGTGACAGACTTGCGTTCCGCCGTATTTCCGAATATGATTGCTGTTTACGTCACTTGGGCGGACGACGGCTCCAGTCGTTGTCAGCTAGCCGGACTTACTTTCGAACTTTTAAATGCCATCCCAAAACTATGCACGTGCTGGGTATGGTTGTCAATTTTGGATACATTCCGGCAGTTTCGTTACTTTTGTAGGCCGGTCGTGGCCGAAAAAACACCCTGGCTACTTGGCTACGTTTCGTTACTTTCATCCATAGTGATTATTTTTCAGCGCGAAACGACACCACAAGAAACACGACAGGACAAAGCACTCACTTTCATGTTCCCTCAGTTTGAACCAAATCATCAATATCTTCGGACGTGACAGCCTGGGAATCATATGATTGATATTCTCGCGGCCAAGGCGTCTTTCCAGCTCTCAAAGTTGAATATGGCGCTTGCATTATACACACACACACAAAAAAAAATGTTTTACATGCATGACTGAGACTCAAGGGAAACCTCCTGCATGGGGCCTCAAATAGCATGCCACCTATATTGCTGAACGCACATTCAAACTGCCATCGCAAGTAAGCAGGAGAATCCAAAGAACTAATCTTCGAGGAGGCTCTGCATTGATCAACATTAGAGATCGGCTACCGGACGCTGTTTCTGTATTAAATGCGAAGCATTTCTTTGCGTACTGTAAGCACTTTTGCGTTTCTATCTATCTATCTATCTATCTATCTATCTATCTATCTATCTATCTATCTATCTATCTATCTATCTATCTATCTATCTATCTATCTATCTATCTATCTATCTATCTATCTATCTATCTATCTATCTATCTATCTATCTATCTATCTATCTATCTATCTATCTATCTATCTATCTATCTATCTATCTATCTATCTATCTATCTATCTATCTATCTATCTAGCCGCCTACGTCTGGGTGCTCTCGTGATCGCCTGCTTAACCAGGTGTAGACCAAAATTTGTATGGGAGGGTAATGGGTATTGACGAATATGTCTGGCTCATAATGACATGGATAACGGGAAAATCCTGTCGCATACGTCGTCAAACCCTTTCCCGCAGACAGAATAAAATTACTTTCATCTTCCATTCTCGAAATAGTAAAATTAGATTTTGCTTTAAACACGCACCATGTACTCATTCTAAGTATGTCATAGTCTTAGAATACTCTCAGGTGCTTGTCAGTACAATTAAAATCTCTTCCCGGCTGAAATATTTTAATATGTGTAAGACACGGAGAAATATTACAATATTTATGTGAAAATGTATTTAGTATTGAAGTAGGCGTTTACAAGACCGTGTAACTTTCAGATGCACGGAGTGGCAGAAGTCTGTGCAAAGCTATCGAAAGAAGAAACCAACGCTCGGTCCAAAACCTCCGTAGCCACCATTGACTCCGAAACCCGGGTATCCACCGTAGCCACCGTAGCCTCCATAGCGAGCATATCCACCATAGCCGGGGCCTGGCTGAAAATAGGGTCCAATGCCCCCGAAGACGCCAATGCCAAGCTGCGCGGCTGCTCGACTGCAAAGAAGAGCGAAGACCACAAAGACGACTAGCAGGGCCTTTGCCATGACGGGGTCGGAAGTGGTGTGAATGAACGCCAACTGTAACTGAAGTACACACTGTATCAACGGGTGTATTGGAACCTATGAAAAATACAATATTGGAGCATATCTAGTCACTTGTTGCTCCAGAAATTTCATGAAGTATTTTGTGTGAGTATTGGTTTGCTATTGTATCATTCATTTCCTCTCATCTTGCAGTCATAGCAGCGTGAGAACGAATCTGCTTTGTTTCGATGTGAGCCAAAGGAAAAAAATTCTGGGACACCGCGTTCTAGCTCAGCTGTGAATGACCGAAGGTGGCCAAATATTATCTAGGAACCGTTTTCTGGGGCACCCGTCCCCACCGTTACATTAGTTTAGGGTTGTAATAAAGTATGTTCAAATTAGTTCTCTATATCACGGGGAAAATTGTCTGCGTTCGTCCCCACTACGCGACCAGTAAATTTTTACTTGAAGTGATTGTAGCATTTATATATTTAAGCTACCACTTTTCGATTGAATATATGGGCACTCCAACACTTAGGCGTTTAAACTCGGATTTGATAAATATTATGTTCCCAGAACCTCTGTATCGAACATTGTACAACGGAGGCCAGGGAAAAGATGTTCTAAAACGTGTGAAACGAATGGTGGTGCCAGGAGGAGTGAAAACATTCTTTTCTAAACTGCATACTAACACCTTGCCAGTTAAAACATGGCTAGAGGAAAAAGGGGCGTATCTACTGTGGGGTATTCATTGTTTACTTTGTAGGCAACAAACTATAGAACATGTGCGTCTGGACTGTTGGAGTGCTGTTTTCTTTTGGGATATTATGCAAAGAACCCTTAAAAAAGAATTGCCTCTCACGCCACACGGTATTCGTTATTTAGCTACAGGTCAAGGCACTGTTCCTTATGACACATTCTTTCTCCTGGGGCTTCATAGTATCTAGAGGAACCGCATGGCTGTAAGGAACTGTGACATAAATACGAGACCAGTTAGCTCTTACTTCACCGACTTGGTGAGCAGGCTACGCGTAGTGTTTCGGAATTGGAATATGGTGAAGAAGTGTTGGTACTTATGGATGCTCTTGTGAAAACGAAAGTTTTTTAATCTCAACCGCGTGCTGAATACGCTGCGGTGAGAAAATGTGTCGAATTCCCGGCAATAAAGAAAAAAAAAAACGCGAGCACGCTATTCATTCTGCATTATTTGTGTGCGTGTAAGTGTACATATGTTTATCTCTGTGTCATCGATACTGAGTCATCATATGTTAAATAAATTCGAAATTGGTTGGTTCATGGTGAGATCGCACTCCTCATCTTTTTTTTTTCGCCTCAACAACTTTAAAAAGGCAGTAAAGAATTACTCTGACTATACTCGCTGAATACCTCGGGGAAGGGGAGTAAATAATTACTAGCCTTTCTAGTTCAGAAACTCTGTTAGCATGAGAGTAAATTTTTACCTCGACTGGTATGTAGTAAAAAAAGAAACCCACAAAAGGGAATTCGCTAGATAAAAACCAGTTTACTCCCTTTTCCGGTTATTTTTGTTTAGTGTGCAGGGAGGTCAACCGGAAGTGTAGCATTCGGTTTGCTACCCTACTAAACTAAGGAGAGGGGGAAAAGGAAAGAAACATGGAAAAGAAAGCGGTGAAAAGCAGGCGCGCGGGAAAGAAAAGAAGTGAGTAAACAAAATATTTCTCAGGAACTTCTCACCTTGATGGCCGCAAATATTCGTAGTCGCTAATACTGGAGTATCAGCAGTCAGCGTGCCCCCCTGCTTAAGAAAATGCATTGAAACTTCTACAAGTGTTAATGAAGGGTATGTACGCGGTTCAGACCTCACCTGAAGAAGCTTCCGGATTGAGCCGTCTGCATGGACCGTGCCCATCGCGGGCGAGAATAATGGCCCGCGCCTCTTATATACACGTCCGTGTTGCCGAATGGCATCCACGTGCGTGAAACGCCCCGCGCCATTTCGCACACATGCATACAGAAGGAAACGGCGCGCACCAAGGTTACTAGACCAACCCCGCGCTACTACACTGGCGCACGACTGCTGTCGTGCTGTCTTCGGCACCCCATCGGCGGTCAGACAGCAGCACTATCACCGAACTTGCTGTTTCCTATAGTGCAGGTTGATCACAGCGCTGATTGAAAGTGTGTGCTTCAACGCGCAGGACTCTGAAATAACAATGGGACAGAAAATGCACCGGCTAAGACGCAGCTTCGTGGATTGCTTTTGGAACAGTTGCGCCACAAGCCCCGTTCAGTCGTTCCTGGTGATAATTCTTACCGCTGTGGAAGGTAAACAAAGAGGAAATCTGAGAAACACGCAGAATAGATTACTTTATTGCCGAAGTTCTTTCACGTGGTCAAACAAGAACAAAGGTTCATAGTTCCAAGCACTGTGCAAACCATTGTTAAGATATTTAATTACAGAGGTCATACCGCTGCAATAAGCAATGCTTGGGGTTCCGCATAGGTTGCTTAAGTTACTTATGACTTATGACGGTGTTACTTAAAATCTACAAGTAACACCTGCACCCCAGCCTTCAAAAAACTATGAATCTTGAGGCACAAACTTAGCAAAGCGCCTTCCGAAGTTAAATTGCTGTGCTATAACACCTTAATTAAAACTAAACTGAAATATACATGTATTGTTTACGATCCGCACTCTAAAACTAATTTCAATAACTTTTAGAGGGTGTGGAGAAGAGCAGTCAGATTTATGTGAAACAAATTCTCAAAATCGGAGTCTCCCACGGAACTTATGAAAGTTCACGACGTTGAACCACTTGAGATAAGAAGATGAAGCAGAGACTGGAATTTCTTAAACTGCTTTACAGTAACAATTAATCACCATTCATGACGGTCAGCGCACACAGGACACTAAGCACAAGAAAGTATACGACACACGCTGTGTAGCAACTGAAAGTTTAAAGAAAAAAATACAAAAAAAATACTTGGCGCATACAAACAGAAAGGAAGGCACTGACAAAACCTTATCGCCCCCCGACCATTAAACCATTTTCCATTAAACTTTCAATCGATAGGCCAGGCTTTCAGCCCAGGCTTCGCGGGCGCGGAAGGCGTGAATTTGGTGGGCGAACTCTCCCAGTTGTGCAGAGCATCGGCGCATCTTGCCGAGAAAACATCAGGGTTAATGCCTTCGCCATTTGCCTCACATTCCCCGAGCATGTGTTTGAATGTAGCAGATTGTATAGCGTAAAACTTGCAGACAGTGGCGCGATACATCTCACAGCAGAAACTATGATACGCTAGCTGGTTTGGATTAGTGTCAGTCTGTAGCAGCCGCCAGGTGGTAGCTTACGGGGTGTGCTTAAAATTTCCTAAGCATGTGAAGATGAAAACTTAGTTGGACGTGTGGCGATGTGGAATGAAACTCCGAAACCATGCACACTTGACAGGGCCGTCGCCGTATTGTACCGGTGTGGAGAATGCGTCGTCCTTCTTCAGGGGCCCTACTACGCTACTTACGCAAACGGTGGAACGACGAATCGGGCGCGCATGCAGCTCGCACACTCACGGGCTTTCTTTAGTTTTTCGCTTACTTGAACGCCAAAAAGACGAAGTACAGAACTCACGGATTTAAGGTGGACATCAACTTTTAAGTATAACGACTGGCATGCGTGATTGCTCGAGATAACCACGTGAGGGCCACGAAAAATCCGGTCTCTAAAGACATTTATGTAGGAATAACAGCGCTAAAAACGGAGGAGGACAACTAGTGACTCTTCTAGCGCTCTAAAGATAATGTTGGCCCTGATCAACGCGTTCGAGTCGTAATCACGCAAATATGACCCGAACTGAAGATAGTGGGAAACGAAAGTATGCGCGCTTCTTAGCCCTAAATGGTTCTGTTTCAATCAGTGAGTGCTGTACGAGCGAAACTTGCACGCTCCCTTTTTGTTGCACGTTATTTCCTGTACGTCATTTTCTGTTCCTCACACGAAGTTGAAACATATACATCTAAGTGTTTCGTCTTATAAATCGTGCGGGGTTTAAATTTTCGTAGCCTGATTATTGATTTAATCATGCGGTAAATAAATATAGAATGTAAGTAAATAACCTTTGTTGATATTTGTTTTGAAGAATACAAATTGGAGAATTTACAACAGCCTGTTTGTAGCACGAAGATACAAGGAAGTCCAAGCGGATTTGTTGGAAATAAAAGCCTCGGGTTGAAGACATGGTCGTGTTGGTCCGGCGATCAAACCTGGGGCTGTCGCTCTACCATTTGAGCTAACGAGGAGGCTAGCAATTGGCAGCGTGAGGGTGAATTAGTCAACAAGTCGAAGCATCTAGACACAGAATAGTGCGATCAAATTTGCGGCATCCCGCAACGGGGCGGAATGGTTATAAAAATAACAATTTACAACCCTTCCGTAGCACGGTGACCAGGAAATCCATGCGGATTTCTCAGAAATGAATGTTTTAATGTTGAAGAAAAATTCGCCTTTCAAACGGGTGGCTTCGTAGCATAGGTGGTTGTCAACTATTCTTTTCATAACCCTTCCGCCACGTTGTGGGATTCCGCATAATTCAGTTGAAGTGATTATCGTAGTCGAATTATTGGAATAACATTTTTGTAGATATATGGGTGTCTCAATAGTTATTGAGCCAATTTGCTAGTGCATGCCGTTTTTCTTCAAGCCACAAGCACTTGTTATGTACTATTCTAAAATATTATGTTATGGAATGTGAGATACGAGTAATATGTCATTCTTTCAATATTTGTAGTGACCAGTAACAAGACGTGAATACTGGCCAAGTCAATTAGAAGAGGTTTCATAAGTTAAGAAAGAGCAATTAATTTGGCCGCTAAGCCGCTTAAATAGAGCCACGCCACCAGTGCCTTCACAGGTTTCTAAATCCTTCATCGGGCTTTTAGAGACCCACTCAAAGAGGCGCTGCAACACTTCTCCCTGTAATGATCGAATGGCTTAAAGAAAGAAATTTATTACCTCACTAAACGACTGCCTCGAAATTCTTTAGACTCTGTCAACCACGAGCGAAGTTACAGGGATTTGCTGCACACTTTTAACACGTTCTCTCCCCTTTCGTAACCACCGAGAGCGCTGGAAGCTACACAGAGGGAGATCAAAAGGGGGCCAGAAAAGGGGTCTGATCGTCAGCGCACTTCAGGACCTTGAGCCCTTTCTTCTCTGTTTTCTTTTCATCAAATGTGCGGCTTACTTTGAACGTGATCGTGGGCACGTGGTGGCACCCGCGGCGGCCGCAGTAACTCTGCAGTTCGCGATGCTCAATTCAGCCAATGACCGTGGACATTGTGCCTATGGCACGGACATTTGGGTATATGGCATCATTGGTCGAGAGATGATCGAGTAATTTCAAGCTGGCTTTGAGAATTAATTGCAAATTTCAGGCCGCGTGCGGCGCTGTAATGTTTGGCTCACGTGTTCTCAGGAAGCTCGACTAGCGATAGGCAGTGTTTTCTGACCATGCTCAATAAGTGTTGGAGGGCTCCTTTAATAGTTTTTCACATGACCCCCTGAGGACGCCATATCACATGAAACACTCAGCCTTACATATATTTCCCATACAGGGGCATGTTGGAAAGCTGGACTTTTCTAAAATTCCAACATGGCCGTAGTCAGCAAAGCTAGAATTATGGTCATAACAAGTATTTAAACTAGTCTAACAGCGTATTTTAACTATTAAATGCGAAGCATTTCATAGCGAACATCTATCTATCTATCTATCTATCTATCTATCTATCTATCTATCTATCTATCTATCTATCTATCTATCTATCTATCTATCTATCTATCTATCTATCTATCTATCTATCTATCTATCTATCTATCTATCTATCTATCTATCTATCTATCTATCTATCTAGCCGCCAACGACTTTGTGGTCTCCAGGCCGTATCGTTAATGGGATTTATACCAAAATTGGATGGCATAACTTGACTGTATGACGAACACGTATGACTGGTGATATTATAAAAGTCATGACTAACTTGTCATGAACGGTATGATTTACGCGCCATGGCCGTGGTTCTCCTGGGGCCGTTTCCTTAACTTGATATATCCAAAAATTGGTATAATGAGACATTTCTGCATGACCAACATAAATGACAGGTGGTAATATGAAAATTGTGACGCGCATGTCATGTACAACGTGATTTACATGCCACGCTCATGGTGGGCTGTCGGCCTTTTCACTAGCTTGATATACACCAAATTTGGTATTACGTGATGTGACTGTATGACGAACATAACTGACAAGTGGTAATATGAAAATCATGACATGTCATGTGCAACATGACTAGCATGCCACGCTCATGGCACGCTCGCGGCCAGTTCGCTAGCTTGATATACACTAAATTTGGTATTGCGTGACGTGTTGGTTTAACAAACACAAATGAGAGATCGTAAAATGAAAATCATGAAATCCATGTCATGAACGACATGACTTGCATGCCACGATCATGGCGCGCTCACGGCCGTTTCGCTAGCTTGATATACACCAATACTGGTATTGCGTGACGTGACTGTATGACGAACATAAGTGGCAGGTGGTAACATAAAAATCATGACATGCAGGTCATGTACAACGCCATTTACATGCCACGCTCATGGTCCGCTTGCATCCAGTTCGCTAGCTTGATATACAGCAAAATGGCTATTGCGCGACGTGACTGTATGACGAACATATGTGACAGGTCCTAACATGTAAATAATGACATGCATGTTATGTATAGCATGATTTGCTCCATGCTGGCTGCTTCATATTACATCGATTCCCACACTGCGTGAGGTCTGCCGGTTTTTTAACAGAAAGATTGATATGCTCTACATTTTCGCTTCTTCGTTTCGTTGATTTGATTATTTTATTCTTGTACCAAGTGGCGTAGTCTACATTTACAGAATATGTGAAAGTCAGCGTCCACAGTTGTGTGCTATGGTCTTATAAGCTGTAGGCCTTTACATTAATTTATAGATCTGTTGCGCTTTACCACTGAGCGTCCCGTTAGTAGCCTTCAGCCCTTGTAAGTGAACAGCCTGTGCTTTCGACGCCTGTTCAGTCGCTTGGCGCCATGCTCCCTTTTTCCAGAGCGCGGGATTTCCTCAAGAAGTTCCTGCGTGCAAACCTCGCGTTCAGATGCTTTGCGCGTTTTCAAAATGTAGACAGAGTGTGGTCGCGTCGCCATCTTGCTTGCGACGGCGATGATAATCCAGGTTAGTCTATTTATGTTGCAATTTAGTACTTATTTTTACGGATATTTGGAATGTGGTGTTAAATTTTATAGTTTCCACGTAATTCGATTAGAGAAATAGTTGTAACGACTAATACAATCAACGTCAGAGCGGTTACCGGAGTGGCTAACTCTTAGGTAGAAAAGATCAGCATGTGTTGCTGTTCTGCATCAGGATGCCATAATAGTAAATACTGCCTAAACTTTGTGCAATTTCATTTCTTGTTGGTTTATTAGAGCGCAAATTTTTGGTCTTACACCATACGTTTGTTTTGGCGATGGATGCCGCATCTTTAAAAGGCGCCACCAATTTCTGACATATCTATGTGAAATATGTTGTTTTTATAAACGTTTTAAATGCAACTTGCGTATCGTGCGTAGTTTACTCAACGCATGTGAGAGGCACTCAGAAGAGACATCGAGACACGTGGGCGCTCACTAGCAACACAATTTCCCTCGAACTCGAGCTGAATTTTTACGTACTGACAGTAAGCATACGTCAATTAAAACATGTTTCTTAAATTTTTGTGACTTTTATTGTGCTCAGCTGGCTGATATGGTGAGTTGCTGCGCTTGAAGGTCCAGGTCGAGCTCAAATAAGATGTATTTGTGAGTTAGCGCACATATTGGTTTATTTTCAACCGCGCCCAAGCATTAGTATAGATTTTACTCTTTTGAGGGACCTAAAATGTAGTCTATATATAACGTTCCTGACTTTATAAACACATAATTTCCTTACTTTATTTCCGTTATAATTGACAAAGGGGAGCATAAGCTTAAAAAAAAGCCGGCAGATCCCACGCACTGTGGGAATCGATGTAATGCGAAGCAGCCAGGAAGGAGCAAATCATGCTTTACATAATTTGCATGTCATGTTTTACATGTCACGACCTGTCATTTCTGTTCGTCATACAAACACGTCGCGATATACCAATTTTGGTGTATGTCAAGCTAGCGTACTGGACGCAAGCACACCATGAGCGTGGCATGTAAATGGCATTGTAGATGACATGCATGCCAAGATTTTCATGTTACCACCTGCCACTTATGTTCGTTATACAGTCATGTCACTCAATACCAAATTTGGTGTATATCAAGCTAACGAAACGGCCGCGAGCGCGCCATGAGCGTGGAATGCAAGTCATGTCGCTCATGACATGTCATGATTTCCATATTACCACTTGTCATTTACGTTCGTCATACAGTCATCTCACTCAATACCAAACTGGTGTATCTCAAGCTAACGAAACGGCCGCGAGCACGCCATGAGCGTGGCATGCAAGTCATGTCGCACATGACAAGTCATGATTTCCATATTACGACTTGTCATTTATGTTCGTCATGGAGTCATGTCACTCAATACCAAATTTGGTGTACCTATATCAAGCCAACGAAATGGCCGCGAGCGCGCCATGATCGTGGAATGCAAGTCATGTCACTCATGATATGTCCTGATTTCCACATTACCACTTGTCATTTATGTTCGTCATACAGTCATGTCACTCAATACCAAATTTGGTGTATCTCAAGCTAACGAAACGGCCGCGAGCACGCCATGAGCGTGGCATGCAAGTCATGTCGCACATGACAAGTCATGATTTCCATATTACCACTTGTCATTTATGGTCGTCATACAGTCATGTCACTCAATCCCAAATTTGGTGTATGTCAAGCTAACGAAACGGCCGCGAGCGCGCCATGAGCGTGGCATGTAAATCATAATTTTCATGACAAGTTAGTCAAGATTTTCATGATATGACCAGCCATTTATGTTCGTCATACAGTCATGTTATGCCATACCAAATTTGGTATAAATCCCTATTAACGATACGGCCAGGAGAGCACAAAGTCGTAGGCGGCTAGATAGATAGATAGCTAGATAGATAGATAGATAGATAGATAGATAGATAGATAGATAGATAGATAGATAGATAGATAGATAGATGCGCTCAAAGTCGCCGAAGTTCGCTAAGAAATGCTTCGCATTTAAAAACTTTAGAGCACTCAGTGATGTGGTACCTTTACCCTGTGTATCACAAAAAGCCGAAGTGAAATTTTCATTCAAACACGGGCTATGTACCCGCTGTTTTAGACATGTGATGGCATTGGAAACAGTTATGTTCGGGGCAGTGCAATTGAAATCTCGTTCTGTGTGAAATCATGTAAGTTCTGTATTCCTTGTAATATGTGCATTCCTGTAAAAGAAAGGAGGAAATTTCATTGCTTTTGTAAAAATGTATTTAGTACTTGAAGTAAGCGTTCACAAGCACTGTGAGCTTTCAGGTGCACGGAGTGAGGCAAGTCCACATAGTGCTATCGACCGAAAAAGCCAACCGCCAGGTCCAAACCCTCCGTAGCCACCGTTGAATCCGAAGCCTGGGTATCCATAGCCGCCAAATGCTCCGTAGCCACCGTATCCGCCATAGCCGAAACCTGGACGAAAATACGGTCCAATGCCCCCCGAAAAGGCCAAGTCCAAGCTGCGCGGCGGCAAGGCTGCAAAGAACGGCGATGACCACGAAGACGAGTAGCACAGACTTTGCCATGACGAGGTCACATGTGGTGCGCAAGAACTTGAGCTGTAATCGAAGTACACATTGCATTAACAGGTGTATTGGAACATATGAAACATAGCATTGGAGCACACTAACCACCTGTTGCTCCTGAAATTTCATGAACTGTTATGAATTAGTATTAGCTAGCTACGATTACATTTCTTTCATTGTAACCGGCTCTCAAGGCTGCTAGAATAAGGATCTGTTGTGTTTCGATATGAGCCGAAGTAAAAAATGCTCGGACACCGTGCTGTGTGTTACCAGTTAGTGAGAGAACGAGAAAGAAAGAAAGAGAGAACTAAAGAGAAGCAGCGAGAGAGAAATAAGCGCAGATAAAAAGATTAATCGAAATAAGGGGAAGAAAATGGAGAAAGAGACAAAGAAAGAGAGATAAATAAACAAAAAGAGGGATACAGAAAACATAGCATAGGCTTGTTTATTATATTATAGCAAGGGGGGTGGGAAAGGTAAGTGAGGTGAGGAGAATGGAATTGAGGAGGGGACCGAGTAAAGCATAGCACTGCCTTGTATAGTATAGCATAGCAACGCAGGTGGGAAAAAAAATTGAAGGATACTTTGTACATTCCAAAGTGTGTTCGGCGAAAGCGTGTGGCCATTCCACTGATTATGCCATGTCTTTTTTTTACACTCTCAGTGGCATTAGACACAAACCTAATGGGTGCGTGTTTTCTTTAATTTTTTACCGCGAAACGCGAGACGCGAGACTCATCTTCCTCCGTTCGCATGCGTTAGTATTTTCTCGCGCTTTGCGCATCGTGCAAACGCCATCCGCGTTCCAGCTCTTAAGTTGACGGACCCTTTGTAAATTGGAAAGTGTGTTCCGTGAACGCCTGGGTCCATTGAGACGGCGTCGGTCAGAATGATTGCAAACTCTGGTCACAGCGACGCTACGCAAGCAAAGCGCGAGCGCTATAGTCCGACGCGACCGGCGTCCGTCTGCGCATCCCGGCGGCCACCTGGCTCAGTGCCAGAGCTCGGATGGACGGACGGACGGACATGGACGGATGAACGGACGGACGAACAGACAGACGGACGGACAGACGGACGGACGGACGCCGGACGAAGGTCGCACGGACACCGGACGGACGTGAGCATGAGACATTAAAGGCGTTCGCCTTAAAGTTACACCATCCACCGCTAAAGGGAACCATGTGTAGAGGCGAAGCAGCGGGCGCTAACGCTTACACTGGCGGCGGCGTTGACGCGCTGGCGCTCATCGCAGCGTTGCACAGGAGAGAAACCTGGGGGGGCGCAAAGCACGCAGTGATGGACGGTTGTTTCCTGCTGGAACATCCCAATCGCTGCTGGGCAATGAGAGACAGAAGACTCGGACTGGACACAGAGACCCGCAGTCCGCTTTTAGTTAACGCGCACGCTGCGAATTTTTCATCGTTCGACAACGCACAGGAGAAATCTCCCACCGGCACCACCTTGCAGGTCAAGATCCATTGCCATATACGGGGTGGCCAGTGAACGGTTGTGCAGCGCGAGCAGTCGGTTTTTTGAACCAAGAAACTCGCTAGCAGACGCTGCCTGGAGGCGTATGAGAGGGAGGGGCAGGGGACGCGCATGCGCAATGGGGGTGTAAACGCCGCGGGCGGGAGGGATACCTAAGGAAAGGGGAAGCACAGCAGAGGAGGTGCGTGGGGAGGGTTTGCGCATGTGCTGTAAGGGTGGTCAGGACGCACACCACCAGCACTACCGCCGGACGGACGCCGGACGGACACCGGACGGATGGACACCGGACGGATGGACACCGGACGGACGGACACCGGACAGGACGTGAGCATGAGACATTAAAGGCTTTCGCCCTAATATAAAAATATCTTGGGTTTAACGGCCAAAACCACCATATGATTATGAGAGACGCCGTAGTGGGGGGGCTCCGGAAATTTCGACCACCTGGGGTTCTTTAACGTGCACCTGAATCTAAGTACACGGGCCTCAAGCATTTTCGCCCCCCATGGAAAATGCGGCCGCCGCGGCCGGGATTCCATCCCGCGACCTGCGGGTCAGCAGTCGAGCACCTTAACCACTAGACCACCGTGGCGGGTAACGCGGTGGGAAAGGGAGTTGGGGTGAGGAGTGACGTCATGGTGAGGAGGATTAAAAGGAGAAGGATAACGTGTCCGATGCTGTCGGACGCGATACTCGAAGGTCACTGGTTGGATACCTGTCAGCGGCAAGTTATTTTTAGATGCGAAGCATCTTATGCTTGGGGCTCTGTCCGTCCCTACCGCGTCCCGCGTCCCCCCGTCCCGCGTCCCGTGTCCCGCATCCCGCGTCCGGCCACTTTCATGAAGTAGGGAAGCACCCATTATGCGAACCAGAACACTGTAGTAATATGAAGGCCGTCAACCACTACTACAGTCATCAGAGTCATGGCCGAGAGCACAGAGAGGCTGCTTAGCAATGGCTAGGCAGGTGGTGTCTGTCGGCCCAGGTTGACCCCATTCCTTGATCTTGCTTGCATGTGTTTGGAGGGGGCTTAGTCCGTCCCTCCTTCCCGCGTCCCACACCACCACAGCGCATGCGCGTCCCCTCACCCTCTCTCTCCTACGCTCACCCCCTTTCTCTCCTCTAGGAATCCTCTACTCTACGAGCGGCCACCTCGTCCCACACCCCCCACAGCGCATGCGCGTCCCCTCCCCTATCCTCTCCTACGCTCACCCTCTTTCTCTACTCTAGGAATCATCTACTCTACGGAGCGGCGCCCGCGTCCCACAACCCCACAGCGCATGCGCGTCCCCTCCGCCTCTCTCCTCTAGGAATCCTCCACTCTACGGAGCGGCTCCCGTGTCCCACACCCCCCACAGCGCATGCACGTCCCCTCTCTCCTCTCCTACGGTCCTCTCCTCTAGGAATCCTCTACGGAGCGGCGCGCACGACAGGTGGTGTCACAGCTGCATACTCCGCTGGGGGGCGCCACGGTAGTTCCGCGGTATGAAAATGACGGAGCGCGCGCGCCTCATTCTCTCTCCTGTGCAGCGCCCGGACCGCTGCCGTGAAATGAGAGCGGCGACGTTCCTCCCGCTCAAGCTGATTATCTCTCCGGTGCTTCGCATCCACACATGGTTCCTTTTAGCGGGAGATGGGGAAATTTTTTCGTCCTCTTTGAGCTCTTCTCATTTACATTATATTTACTACAAACAACATCCCCTATACTTTTCCTTGGTTTTCTTGTCTGTTAGTTGTAATTAAATTTGCGTATAACAAAGAAAAACGAGCACTTACAATATTACCCTTCTTAAAATAAACTATTTTTTATATATTACCGTCCCGCTATTTAAGATTGCCTGCGCCACATATAGACCCTATTGAATTTATTTGTGTTACATTGTGGTGTAAATGAAGTGATATCTCGGTCAGTTCGTCGGGGAGTCACTGTCTTCAAAAACAGCTGGCAAGGAATCGGTAGCGGCGTAACCTGCTTATTTCTAGATGTGGCTCAACTCAAGTGCCTCATATGAAAGTCATCTTTAATGCCGAAAACCAACCAACACAAGATTTTAGAAACTCAAAATATTCAAAGAGCTGAACACTAAGGCTTTTCGACGCAAGAAACTCAAAACCGCTTGCTCATAAACATGAAGCTGGTGTCTGTGAACTGACATTGAATTACATTGTTTAGCGTCTTCGCTGTTGAGTTGCATTTTTGAGTTGCTCAGGATGGGATTTGAATAGCCAATACCTTTCTCCCCGTTCACGGCAGTAGCCGGGAATTTCGTTGAGAAGCTGAAGGTCTGAGCTAGGCCTCACCCTGCCCATGGAACAAAAAGTCTTAAAATGGCGCTATACGTGAACAACGTGTCGTACACATGAAAAAAAAAAAACATGTTGCAAATAGGTACAGTATACCTCTCGTTCTTTCTGGGCTGCATAAACTGGCTCGGTTATACCCACATATTTCGGGGCCTCTGAACAAACTGATATGCGCAATGATGCGGGTGGGCCTATACGTCACATGCACCGTAGGCATTGCCTATGAAACCCTACTCACAGTTATGGAAATGTCTGTATTCGTCCCACTGGTCAATGCATCAGTAATCGGAGCCCCGAACCATGAATCATCAGTTAACATTAACACTTCTTTTTTCATATCCTGTGCACTGTAGGACCTGTGCCTGTGGGCAAATGCCAACCAGTATTCGAATTTCGGGCAGGAGTGAGTATTTGCTGGCCAGAAAAATCATGGAAGCATATCAGATTAGAAATGAAGAAAAAAACAAATGTATCAGTGGTGCGTCTGTTCTTCGTAGCGAGGAAAAACATTCATAACAAGTTGACATAATCTGTATTCTTCATGATATGCCGTACTTGATGACGCAATGGGTGACTAAAATGGCCGTGCGCCTGCGGGTTCTCGCATGCTTGTGTATTTCCAGAAAAGACTTCCTAGAGTCCCAATGTTCAATATATTGGACAACATGCTGCGGCCAAGTAACACGGAGATACAGAAAAACTGCGTGAGACTTTTCACCTTTGCACTCAGAAGAAGCATTTCCGCGAGTTTAACAAAAATCCATGACCATAACTTCACTCTGGGTGTCAGAGGGATATGTGCCGGTCGCTAATATTACAATATTGCCACGCGCTATTCTTATTTTCACTTTTGTTGTATTCGGTTTTCGCCGACAAAGACCGTCAGCAAAGCTCAGCTCAAACCGCGCCTTATTGTTCTAGAACCTTCGCGATTATTGTAGATCATTTTGTTAAGATTGCGCGCAAGACGCGACCACTCGAGATTATTCCAGAGCTTGCGCGATGACCAGTGATAAGGCTAGAATGTTCGACGCGTGATGCATAAAAGCCGGCGCGCTCGACGTCACGACCACATGACAATATCAATATCGAATAAACAACTCATGAGTTCTATCATGGCTAAAAACATATAGTCGAGCTGCAGTAAATATTCAGGTAGTGCATGTCAGCGGTTGAGGTCTCACCTGCAGATGGTTCCGGATTCAGCCGTCTCTACCGTGTGTATCGCTCACGCGCAATGCGGCCCGCGTATCTTATATACACGTCCATACTGCGGAATTACAATGACACAGATGAAACGCGCCGGGCCATTTTTCCACACAGGAGAAGGAAGCGGCCGTGCACCAAGGTCACTATAAACCAGCCCCGTTACGTAGGCGCTACTACACTGGCGCACGGCAGTTTGCGTGCTGTGTTCGACACCACATAGGCCAGAAGCACCATCACTGAACTCGTAGTTTTGTATGATGTAGCTTTGATCACAGTGCTGATTGAAGCTGTGTCCTTCAACGCACAGGAGTTGTAAACACAAGAGACACGGAGAAGTCATCTGCTAATCCGTAGCCTCATAGCTTGCTTATAAAAACAGTTAGGCGACGCGCCCCTCCCGGTCATTCCTGTTGATGATTCCTACCGCGTTGGAGGAGACACTAACGGGATGTTCGCGAAACACGCGGAAAACATTACTCGTTCGCTGAGAGATGTGCTTTCTCAGGGACGAAAGAAAACAGAAGATATTCAGGTCCCAAACGTTGCGCAAGTGTGTGTTGTGCGAAATATTTGCAGACGCCTTGCCACTACTATAACGTCTGTGAACATTTCCCAATATTAATGTACCGTTTGCGATTCTGCGAAACTTTGCCATTAACCGACACGATTTCGTTAAGCGAGTAGCTGTGAGCGGGACGCTAGCGTACGTGACGATAGAAGAAAACAGTCTGATAGCGATGTGAAGATGATTGTTAATATATCACCACGGCAAGCACGTTCTGAGAGTCCTAGTATTGTCGTGCAATATGCTCAAAAGAGAAAAAAAATATTTTGCTTAAAATGTACAATCCGCTGGTGCTTGGGTCGTGCGATCTTTTGGCCGAGAAACACTGAAAAAATGGTGAAGGCTTGAACAGGGAAGTGTGTTTGTGTGTAACTAGTAATAGGAAAAAGAAATCGAGCGCCGAATGAGTTTTCCCATAGACTAATTAATACTTTAGGCACGCGAGAAAAAGAAACGTGAAGGACGGAGACCACCTCTACTTATATTCGTTTTTGCATTGGGACTACGGAAGAAATGTTCAGTTCCCCACGAAATTATCTAAGTGGCGCCTTTGTATATGAAGTGGATTATATATATTTTTGAACCAATTACCTTGACTCGTAATAATTTGTTTAACGCAAAAACACTGCATGGGTTTTTTCTGTTTTTGTATATTGTGGGGTGGAAATATCCATTTGCGGTAGTATAGCGTCTTAGTAATATCTCTGAAAGTATTTAGTTTGTAACTGTGTGAACATTTGTGTGCCGTGAATGCTGAGCAAGTGAAGTGTCAAAGAACTTTGATAAGTTCAGGGAGAGTAAGTAATCTGGCTGCTAAGACGTCGAAATTGAGCATCGGCGCCACAGCCTTCGCAAGATTCTAAATCATTCATATCACTTTTAAAATGCATACTTACGAGTTTGGAACATGGACCCAATGAGGGCACCATGCCACCTCTCATAGATTGATCACATACGGCCGCACTGCGAAGCCTAAATAAGCGAGAAATTACAGCTCGGCCGTGGTCCATAAGGCTTGCGTTATGGCCTGAATGAATACTTCGACAGATGTCACCTTGTGTTCTGACTATTCATCTTGAAGATAAAAAAAATCGGCAGATCCCACGCGTTGTGCGAATCGGTTGCATGCGAAGCAGTCGGCGATTTAATGTCTATGCGGCATTGTTTTGGTTTGGAGCCAAGCGTTACAAGGTGGATCGACCTGTTTTTATAAGTGTGGTGGTTGTCAGGACATCGTGGGCTTACCTAGGAACGTCGACTACGCTGGCGTTTAAAGCATAACGTACGCTATTACATAACGTTAGCACTCACAGTCAAGGCCTTACTGAACTTTTTGCGTGGCAGTGGCCTATTGAATAAGCTATAGCACACCGCCCTCTTTTCTTTTTTTGTTTTTTTATTCGCGCGTCTACTCTACTCTTCGCTTTCCTTTTGCATCTTTCTTTTCCCTTTCCCCCTCCCCTTAGTGCAGGGTAGCAAACCGGATGCTACACTTCTGGTTAACCTCCCTGCCTTTCTCTCTTTTTTATTCTCTCTCTCTCTCTGTTAGCACTCACGTTAGTCCACAGGAGTCTGCATTATCGAAACGATGTGCACCTTACGGTGCGATGATATGAATATCATACGCAGCTTTCGTTAGCGTATTCCTCCAGGGTCGAGCAACATTTAAATATAGTAATGTAATGTTTATTCGACTGCCATAAAAGCGGAGCCACACTGGAACCACAATTGGCGTTGACCCAACAAGACGCCTGTATCATAGAAGTACATATGTAATGTTTATTGCTTCGTCAGAAAATTTGATAGCCAGCACTGTAACCGCAATTGACGTTGCACCTATATTACGCCTGCATAGTGTTTTACCAAAACCCTTTCAAGACCTGGCGTGGTCTGTGGTAGAACACCTGACTGCCACGCAGAATTCTTGGGTTCGATTCCTTCTGGGATCCTAATTTTTATTCTTTGCATTATTCGGGTGAATGGTGCCAGCTTCGGCTTTTCTTAACGCTCTCGCATTTAAATTACCCATGTTTGTTCTCGCCGTTCGTGGGTGAATATAAACTGTGAATGACCTGTGGTGCATACAAGCATACCGTGGCCCCTGGTATACGGGTATGAGCCACACGTGTCTGCAGGAAAAGGATTTGACGACGTACGCGACTAGATTTTCACGAGTCCGCGAGCCGATTTTACTCACATATATAGAAATTGCCCAAATAAACCCAATCCCCCCTTTGCGGGGGCTGAGCGACAGGAGCGTTGGGAGGCTGCTCTGCGCAGCTCACGACCGGAAGACCAAGTCCGGATTGTGGGCTGGGCCATTGGGGTCGCCGAAGCGCAAGGACTTTCGGCCACCTAGAGCGGCCTGAGGGCCCAGCGTCTTCTTCTTCCCTGACCCCTTCCCCCCCCCTCACCTGACCCATTTTTGGTGTCAATAAAGTTTTATCCTCCTCCTCCTCACGTTATTCATGTCATGGCCAGACAGTCACATTCGTCAAACCCTGTTACTTACAATACCAATTTTGGTCTTCTCCACGTTAAAGAGCCGATCACAAGAGCACCCAGGCGTAGGCGGCTAGACAGATAGAAACGCTCAATGTGCCTTTGGTTTGCTAAGAAATGCTTCGAATTTAAAATATTTTCTATTTTTGCTGGTTCGTTTTGTTCACGTAACTGCTTTAGTCTTGCACGAACTGCCGAGTATCGTAAGCTACACTTAGGAAAGCTGTGAAAATCGGCGTCTACTGTTCTTTGTTGTGAACACAAATATTTGGCACACATCAAAGACACGATCAACTGAGTATGTGGGAAAGACACAATTTCACATTTTAAAGGCAAAACATTTCTTAGCGAAACCAATTTGAGTGTTACTATCTATCTATCTATCTATCTATCTATCTATCTATCTATCTATCTATCTATCTATCTATCTATCTATCTATCTATCTATCTATCTATCTATCTATCTATCTATCTATCTATCTATCTATCTATCTATCTATCTATCTATCTATCTATCTATCTATCTAGCCGCGTGCGTCTGGGAGCTCTCGTGATTGCCTCCTCATCATGGTGGAGACCACAAATGGCATGAGAGAGTAGGAGAATTTGACAAATTTAACTCTGATCATTAAATGAATAACGTTAAAATCCTTTCGCGTAAGTCCCCAAACCCTTTCCTCGAGACACGTGGGGAACAGGCCCGTATACCATGGGCTACGGTATGCGGGTATACGCCTCAGGTAATTGACATTTTATATCTACCCAGGAATGGCGAGAACAGACATTGGTAATTTAAAGGCGCGTTGAATGCAAACAATAATAATTAGGGTCCCAGCAAGAATCGAACCCAAGAATGCTGCGTGGCAGTTAGGTATTCTACCACAGAGCCACTCCATGTCTAGAAACTACTTTGAAAAAAGATCCTATGCATGGGTACTGTGGTGCAATGTCCATTGTGGTCGTAGTGCTAGCTATCTAATTTGATAGCAAAGCAATAAATATTACATATGTGCTCTTCTGCTACAGGCGTCTTGTCGGGTTAACGACAATTCCGGTTCCAGTGATAGCACAGCTTTTATAACAGTTTAATAAAAATTACATTTTAATTCCTGTGATTCAGCAAGAACTCCTCCATTGAAAAACACGTCGATCAACCCCATAACGCTTGGCTCAAAGCCAAAAAAATGCAACATAGAACTGCTGGCTGACTGCTTCGCATGAAACCTACTCCCACAAAGCGTGAAATCTGCCAAGTATTTTGTTTTCAGGCGCGTTCTCTGTGAGTGAGACATGATCCGGAGAAGTATATTAGCAGGCAAGATGTCGCACTGTGATGCGTTATGGCACGGGTTCACATCCCGACCACGGCACCGCATTTCTATGAGTCCGAAATTCAAGCAAATTGCACAATCTCCCACTAAAGGGAACCATGTGTAGATGCGAAGCAGCGGGCGCTAACGCTTACACTGGCGGCGGCGTTGACGCTGGCGCTCATCGCGGCGTTGCGCAGGAGAGAAATCTGGGGAGGGGCAATCACGCAGTGATGGACCGGTATTTCCTACTGGAACATGCCAATCACTCCTAATGGGCAATGGGAGACAGAAGACTTCGACTGGACACACTGACCCGCAGTCCGCTTTTAGTTAACGCGCACGCTGCGAATTTTTATCGTTAGACAACGCACAGGAGAAATCTCCCACCGGCACAACCTTTCAGGTCAAGATCCAGTGCCTATATATACGGAGTGGCCAGTGAACGGTTGTGCAGCGCGAGCAGTCGGTTTTTAAATGCGAAGCATTTCTTAGCGAACTTCGGCGACTTTGAGCGCATCTATCTATCTATCTAGCCGCCTACGACTTTGTGCTCTCCTGGCCATATCGTTAATGGGAATTTATACCAAATTTGGTATGGCATAACATGACTGTATGACAAACATGAATGACTGGTCATATCATGAAAATCATGACTAACTTGTCATGAAAAGTATGATTTACATGACATGTCCATAGTGCTCTTGAGGCCGTTTTCTTAATTTGATATATCCAAAAATTGGTACGATGAGACATTTCTGCATGACCAACATAAATGATCGGTGGTGATATTAAAATCATGACCTGCATGTCATGTACAACATGATTTACATGCCACGCTCATGGCGCGCTGACGGCCGTTTCGCTAGCTTGATATACACCAAATTTGGTATTGCGTGACGTGACTGTATGACGAGCATAAATGACCAAGTGGTAATGTAGAAATCATGACATGTCATGTGCAACATGACTTGCATGCCATGCTTATGACAGTCTCGGGGCCGTTTAGCTAGCTTTATATACACCAAATTTGGTATTGAGGGACGTGACTGAATGAAGAGCATAAATGACAAGTGGTAATATGGAAACCATGACATGTCATGTGCAACATGACTTGCATGCCACACTCATGACACTCTCGTGGCTGTTTTGCCAGCTTGATATACACGAAATTTTTAAGGCGAAAGCCTTTAATGTCTCATGCTCACGTCCGCCCGTCCGGTCGTCCGTCCTTCCCTCCAGTAGTGCCCTGGCACGGTGCCAAGTGGGCACCGGGGCGCGCAAACAAATGCCGGCCGCGTTGGAATCTACGGCGCTCGCGCTTTGCTTGCGTAGCGTCGCTGGGCCCAGCGTCTCTAATCATGCAAGAAGGGAGACGCGCGCATCACGTTTCATTCTGACCGACCCCGTCTCAGTGGGCACAGGCGTTCAAGGAACACACTTTGGAATTGACAAATTGTGCGTCAATTTAAACGCTGGAACGCGGATGGCGTCTGCGCGATGCGCAGAGCGCGAGAATACGAACGCATGCGAAACGGGAGGCAGATTGGTCTCGCGTCTCGCTGCGATTCGAGGTAAAAAATTAAGCGAACATAAGTGGCTGGTGGTAACATGAGAATCTTGGCATGCATGTGATCTACGAATGCCATTTACATGCCACGCTCATGGTGCGCTTGCGTCCAGTTCGCTAGCTTGATATACGCCAAAATTTGTATTGCGCGACGTGACTGTATGACGAACGCAAATGACAGGTCCTATCATGTAAATAATGACATGCATGTTATGTACAGCATGATTTGCTTCTTCCTGGCTGCTTCGCATTATATCGATTCCCACAGTGCGTGGGATCTGCCGGTTTTTTTCGTTCAAGAAACTCGCTAGCAGACGCTGCTTGCGTCGACGTTTAACGGTTGTGCAAGCGCGAGCAGTCGGGTTTTTTCAATAAACTCGCTAGCAGACGCTGCCTGCGTCGGCGTTGCGAGGCGAGAGAGGAGAGCGTAGGAGAGGAGAGAGGGGGGGGAGGGGACGCGCATGCGCAATGGGGATGTAAACGCCGTGGGAGGGATGCCTAGAGGAGAGAGGGGGAGCGTAGGAGAGGAGAGAGAGGGGGTGAGGACGCGCATGCGCAGTGGGGGGTGTGGTCGCCGTGGAGAGGAATGACTAGAGGAGAGATAGGCGGAAGCGTAGGAGAGGAGAGAGCGGGGAGGGGACGCGCATGCGCAATGGTGTGTGAACGCTGCGGAAGGGATGCCTACAGGAGAGAGAGGCGGAGCGTAGGAGAGGAGGTGCGTGGAGAGGGTTTGCGCATGTGCAGTCAGGGCGGTCACGCCACACACCACCACCACCACCATCACCACCGGGTTGAACTTCGCCATAAGATGCTTCACATCTAAAAGATGTGTAAAAAAACCTCCTCTTCCCCTCTCGGCATCCCTCCCTGCGGCGACCACACCCACACT
This sequence comes from Rhipicephalus appendiculatus, assembly GCA_030522465.1. Lineage (NCBI taxonomy): Eukaryota > Metazoa > Arthropoda > Arachnida > Ixodida > Ixodidae > Rhipicephalus > Rhipicephalus appendiculatus. The sequence continues at coordinate 30,860 of JALIZH010001349.1, forward strand.
GCGCATGCGCGTCCCCTCCCTCTCTTCCTCTCCCACGCTCCCCCCTCTCTCCTCTAGGCATCCATTCCCGCGGCCTCCACACCCCCCACTGCGCATGCGCGTCCTCCCCTCTCTCTCCTCTCCTACGCTCCCCCCTCTCTCGCCTCGCGACGCCGACGCAGGCAGCGTCTGCTAGCGAGTTTCTTGGTTGAAAAAACCGACTGATCGCGCTGCACAACGTTTACTGGCCACCCCGTATATATAGGGACTGGATCTTGACCTGCAAGGTAGTGCCGGTGGGAAATTTCTCCTGTGCGTTGTTGAACAATAAAAATTCGCAGCGTGCGCGTTAACTAAAAGCGGACTGCGGGTCTCTGTGTCCAATCGGAGTCTTCTGTCTCTCATTGCCAATTAGCAGCGATTGGGATGTTCCAGTAGGAAACACCGGTCCATCACTGCGTGCTTTGCGCCTCCCCAGATTTCTCTCCTGCGCAACGGCGCGATGAGCGCCAGCGTCAACGCCGCCGCCAGTGTAGGCGTTAGCGCCCGCTGCTTTGCATCTGCGCATGGTTCCCTTTAGCGGGAGATGGTGCAATTTTTTTTCGGCACGTGAAACTGCGTTCTGCTCATGAACATGACCAGTGTGTGGGTGTGCCGTTGCCAGACCGGAACGCCGAGCGGTTACTTCGCGAACTAACCTGTCGCAGATTTTATTTTGGCCAAACGTGCCCAATTACTGCTGCACACTGAACCATCGTTGCAGATTCTACTAACGCCTGGTCAAGCTCGATACGAACTATCGGTAAAAGGCGCTGGTGTTTCGGCGTTGTTTTTACAAATGTTTACTGTTTCCGCATCGTCATCACGAGCAGTATGTCATGCAGCGTTTGTTATTATGGTAGGACCATGAAGCACATCCTGTTATGCTACCTTTCGTTTGATACCGCAAGGGGTACTTTGCATGCTAGATAGTGGATGGTGAAACGTTTACCAAAGAAAGAATTCCGGCAGATCCCACGCATTGTCATAATAAATTCCATGCGACGCAGTGAGAAACTGCTGGCACCATGACCTCAACTGACATTTTCCCGGTGTTCCATAAAAACATTGCTGCTCATTTTAAGGCTGCCGAACTGTGTGGCAATCTGTAATAGTGTGTTGAAAGTTTATTAAAAATTTATTTATCAACTGATGCCCTCAAGGTCGTGAGGCAATACAGACAGAATGGTCATAAACAGTGTAATATAGAATGAAAAATAATGTACAAAATACGAGCGTCATGCTCCTAGGTTGTACAACATCTAATGTGGTAAGTATTTACTCGGAAAAAAAATCAGAAATACATAGTATGCAACAAATAAACAGAATTTTGCTAGCCTTAGTATACAATGCTAGCTAATTATTTTTTTTTGTAGGAAACAAAGTTTGTCCTGTCATGGCCGCTGGATAGAAAAGAAGGTGCGGCCTGTTGCGTGCCGCCGAAGTGGCGTCTCGGGCCTAGTTCACCTCGCGCCCGCTCTGGCGCCTCAGCTCCTCCCGCGGAGAAGCGCTTCCACATGCATTTGTACGAGCGACAATGACTCTAATCAGGTCGTAAATAACGCGTTTTGCAGTTGCACATCACAGCTTGAATATTGCAGTCGTTATTAGAAGGGCCCATTACACCACATATGTGAAAAGTTTGCCCTAGGAGCGCCAATCTTTCGTAGAGTCGGGCATCAATACTCTCCATGAAGGCTGCCCGCTTGAATCACCTGCAGCGAAGTCTCACTGATCGCGTTAATGGGGAGGCAATCGCCGGGCAGATTCCAAGGGCTGACGTATCGGCCCACCGAAGCGCACCACGAAGTCACAGACAATTTAAATGTAGGTCCTTCTAGTGCACCAGGCGAAGGCCGGCTGCGGTCGAAAGACCGAGTTAGAGCCAAGAGTTGACAACACAAACAAAATGAATTCTCAGGTAAGGCAGTACAAGCATCACACAAACTTGCACACTCGGCTGGTATCACTTACAACTCACATCATCACTTAGATGGTGTTTAAAACAACGGGAACAAACTTACCACGCTGCAAGTGCAATCTCATCCATTAGAAACTATCCAAGAACACTTAAAGGCCCTGAATATTCACCAAACGTGTGCAGCACACAATTCTTCGAACGTTTCCGGAATATTTCTCTTCCAAGAAACACTCAAACGAACTCCAGCGCTGATCGTCGTCTCGGCGACACTCTTCAAAACAGAGCCCTCACGGCGTCATCACTCGATTCTTCAAGATCGACTGACCGCACTACACGACTCACTCGAACAACATAACTCCTTCGATAAACCCGCACTACCCTCCAATACCTCTGGTTTGGATCCTTCCCGGCTTCGCGAACATTCCAAGTTATTGTTCGGCGCGTACCACAGCAACAGCTAGGGGAAAGGGATTCGTCTCGTCGGTCCGTCTGCGGTGGTCGCCCCAGTACCGTGCGCTTGTTTCATCTAGCGGCCGCGCCGCTACGATGTCTCGAATTCTCCGGACCTGCGCGGGCGTTAGGCTGTCGCGACGGCGTCTTTGGTGTGGAGAGCAAGGGCGCGGCCTCGGCGCCTTTTGATAATTGTTTTCTTCTCTCGTTGCGCGCGACCGTCGGCGCGGCGGCGATTTGATGCTGTCGTCTGATGCGGCGCCGCACGTCTGATTTGGCGCTTATTTGTGACAAAAAGAAGGTTTCCTATTACGAATAATACGCTTCCCGACACTGTAGATCGCAGGGGAATACGTGGTAATTCACAGTAGAGTCTCTAATCGCCTTCGAGCTGCTCAGTGGCACACAACAGCTTGGCGGCATCACACCACTGGAAAAAACTGTCTGCCACACACGTGCGCACCAAAGAACCGTTCTCAAGCACAAGAAACATGAGGCAAGCTGCCCCCCACACACGGTCACACACCAAAAAAAGCACGAAGAAGCACACGAAAAAGCACACGGACACGCATAAATCCTGAGGCAACCCCATTGGAACACGAAGTGTCGTCTGCTTCATGGACTGGAGTCGGGGCGCCCTCACTAAAAAAGCGGCCGCAACTGTCAACTCAGCCGAGACGCGCTCGCCCATTGACGGCGCCGCGACGCAAAAGGCCGCACCTTCTTTTTTATCCAGCGGCCGTGGTCCTGTCTACCGGCTGTCGATCCGAGAAGGTGGTTTCAGTCTGCTGATGTGCGGGGAATGAAAGACATTGAAGAAGTAATGTTTGGAATAAAGTTATGTCCACTTTATGATAATAACCTAGGCTGGGTAGGATGAAATATGGATGAGATATGGTTTCATCGTTTAGATTAGGGCTCTAGAAATTCATGAAACACACATAAGCTGAAACAATTTTCAACGAGATGCTAAAGGCGGTAAGGTGACTAACGCTGTTTTTTATCGTAGTCACATTTGCGGTGCCATTGCAGTTCATTCGCATGAAACGTTCTGAAGTGGTTTCTGTCAGCTTGAGCGCATTAATGAGGTTGATAGAAGTGAGGCCCCGAATAGCTGGTGAGTATTCCAGTTTACAGCAGACAAGCGTTCTGCACATGTTTAGCTTTAAATCGGTAGGGGTGGTGGAAAAGTTATGGTGCAGATAGCCTAACAACCTGTTAGCACTGTTAGCACTGTTAACTATGGCACTTATATGGAGTGACCAAGTTAGGGAGAATATTATACCAACCTGCGAGGTTGCAAGGTAACGTTAATGGCTCGAGTATAGTGTTATTTAGGTAAAAAGTCCTAGGATGAGACGATGTTCGAGAAGCAAGTAGAACTTCACATTGGGGGGGGAATGAAGAGACATTGACCACAAGTTTCTCTGCTTGTCACGTGTGAGCGCGCGCAATTTTTTTTCGCCACTCTATGCTTATTCCTATTCTGCACGGCTACTTCTACTCCCTCGTAAAGTAGCAAAACATGTGCAACGTGGTAAACGTCACTGCGTTTCTTAAGATTTCTGTCACCTCTTTTGTTATGCCATATACAATATTCAACACCCTTTTTGACATTCATCTTAGGTTCACATTCAAGTTCACTGTTTGGTACTCTAGTGAAGTACAGTTCATCCACTAGTTCATGAAAAAACAACGAGAGGGGTAGCTGTGTCTCACTTGAAAAATATGTATTCAGTCAGAAAATAAAAGTCAACAAATAGTCGTCATCAGCGTCGTAACTCTTCAGGCACGGGAACCATTTTGAGGATGGTCCAATTCTTCAGCCATAGAAGCCGTATCCACGTCCATATCCCCTATAGCCACCGTATCCGCCATATCCCCGGTAGCCACCATAGCCGCTGTATCCGCCGAAGCCACCGTATCCACCGTATCCACCGTAGCCGTAGCCGCGCCCAAAGCCGCGCCCGGAACCACCATAGTAACCGTACTGGGCAGCCGCTAAACTGCACAGGGCAGCCAAGACGACGATTGTAGCCAGTAGCGACCTGTTCATCTTGATGGCGAGTTCGGGGTAAAGCCTGCAATAAAATCAGTTCAAACCTCACTTTTTTCTGCGAGCAAAACTTCATAAGACTGTTTCATAATGGTTGATTTTCGCACGCTGCATATCCAGAGCACACGGTTTACGTGCACGACACTACACGCCGTACCGAGTTTGTCGAGTGCATGCGCAGTGTGAATTCGAATGCCCAGAATTCCAGAAATTTTGAATGCCTGTATTTACATCACCAAAGAAAGGGGTGCAGATTGGAATGAATAACCCGAGACTGTTTTCTTCTCGTTAATGGTGTTTATGGAGCGTAAGAAAATTGTAACGAGCGAATTACGCGTTATACTTGCAGGGACACATAATTAACTGCATTATTTCATTGCAAATGCTAAGTAAAGAACGATGGATGCGAAAATAAAATAAATGTGGAATTTTTATGCTGCAGTTTGATGCTAGTCAGTACAAGAAATTTGCGATGCTTATTCACGTTTCACAGGATATCTTAGTACTAAGAAGAACTGAGATTTTCTTGATTATGAATATTATTATTCGAGGTTTCGGAGAACTTGGCATCCTAACTATGGCCCCTGTTTTGAACGTATAATTCGGTCGTTAGAGCCCTCAATTAATAACGTCTTTTCATATTTGTGAGACTAGGCCAGCAGTAAAATGACGCCGATTATTAAAAGCATACCGCACAGGGTGCACCGATGACAGGAGCCACTGCTTTCGTGAGCTTGCAAAATTTGTCGTTTAATATGTGGTCATTTGTTTCAGATAAACAGAGTTGGAGGTGCAAAAGTCATGTAGTGTAGTCTTTGCACGTTTGCACAGTTAGTTGAACTTGAAAATATTCGGTTTAATTTCTTTTCAATTCCCGTCTACATCCGTGCGCATAAACACTTTCGTCAACTAAACATAATCAGGTGATTTTTTTTTGTAGCTTGTGTGCTACTTCGAAAAAACTCTGCGTTCCCTTGAATGCCTTCGGTTTGTGCCGCGAAAATATATTGTGCAGCTATCGTGAGAACAGAAATTTCGACTGCGAAAGTAGATTCTATTGAACTTATACAGGAGCCGTCATTGACGCACTATGACCTACGGGATGCAGTGAATAAAAAACAAAACAAGTAAAATGAAATGGTTACAAGTGGGTTGTCTGTGCTCACGCAAGACTGGTGTGTAGATCACTTTGTATGTAGTCTTCTGAATTGCGCGTACGTGAAATCTCGATTTTGGTAACACAGCTGTTGCAGCGGTTGTCACCTATTACAACGATTTATATGTAGAACTTTTTTACGGAGGCATTTACGGCTGCTATTATGGGCTGTGGAAGCTGCTGTTTCACATGTATAACATGAAAACATTATGTGCTGTAGAGGACTCGTATCCCACCGGAGACAAGTCGTTCTTATTTCCACTTCCACTTGTATTTAACACATAACCACTACTATTCTATCGAAATCAAAGCTGCCCTTGAGTTTCTTTCTTAGGTTGGCTACATAAGGTAGTGCTAAAGAAAAGAGGCCTAGCGATCACTTCCTCTTCGATGGTGCTGTACTTAAGAGATGTGAGTGCACCGGTACACGGACATCTTAAATGACGTAGTATATGATACGTTATTGGTAAAATGACAGAATTTCCCGTCATTCCACTGCAACCCCTGCACTGGGTCGGAACAAGCTAACGCGTTATAGAGAAGACAGTATCGTGAACTTTTTAACATTCGTCCGCCGTCCGATATATACTGCCCCCCTGTCACTTACAGTTTCACTTATCCTTCCAGCCTGAAAAATATGATGAACAACATTGTCCACGTCGTGTAATTGAGCTTTCTGCCATGGGAAGTGTGAACTGTCAGACTAAATTTGAGAAAATGTGATAATCTAGAAGTCATGCTTTCGCGTTGTGCTGACAGACAGCTGAATGATCGATATGTATCAATAAACTAGTTGATTTCTTATCGATGTTGTTATAACATAAATTAACAGAAGAAAAGGGACCAATAAGTATACCAAAAATAAGGGTTCCGCTTCATGCAGCAGAAAATTGTCAGTAAGGCAAATTAGCCACGTCACGCGTGGCAGTGACACCTTTATAGTACGGCAGCTCACCTTGCGAGTGTTTCGGAATTCCAACCGTCGCTGAAGTGCGTGCAGTGATCTTGAGCGGAAACATGTGCGCCTTATATATACGCCCACGGGGCACTGTCAAAAGATGACCACGTGCATGAGCCACCCGGGTCGTTGTGCGTGCGGGGGGAGAGGAGGATGCTCCAAGCATCAAGGCGGCTTGACCAGTCCCGCGCCGCGAGCGCAATGTCCGCATGTCGTTCCGGTGTTTACGACCTCTCCCTGACCCATGTTGCGCACGTGTGCCACTCCCACCGTCGCACACAATTCTGCAATTTCAGCCGTGACCAGAATAGAGAATAAGAACGCTTCCGCGAGATATCGAAGTGTCGAGCAAAAGAAGGCTTGTGCAGCCTTACGGAGTAACACCATACTTTGCATTTCAACGAGTGTCGCAGACGAAGTTTGGTGTCTCAGCTTGAAATTGAGCACCCCCTAATTTTTGGCGATTTAATTTGTGTAGCACCAGCATAAGTTGACGCTATAATAGTGGCATTTTTCTCGTGATTTACTGGATTTACTGCTGAAGTAACGGCAATTGCCCGCCACTAGCAACGCTGCATGCAATAATAATGTCTCATGTTTTAGGTTCCGAAACCACGATATGATTATGAGGGCTGCCGTGGTGAAGGGCTTCGGAAATTTAGACCACTTGGGGTTCTTTAACGTGCACTGACATTGCACAGTACACAGGGCCTCTACCATTTCTCCTCCACCGAAATTCGAACACCGCGGCCCGTACCGAAACGGCGATCATCGGGTCAGCAGCCGAACACCGTAACCATTGATCCATCGTGGCGGACAACGCTGCATGCAACACTAGCTTGACAATGGTGGTAAAACGGCAGTCGGGGATAAAACCTGAATTAAAAAAAATTGGCCGGAAGTAACGCCATACTATCATAGCAAGTACATGCAGGACGACTGCTCTATATTGACGGTGTAAAACACTTGCAGTACCTTTAGCTAACGGTAAGGAGAGCATGAGCGAAAGCCCATGCTTTCACGAGACACTTATTACATTGACATTCTCAGTCGATAGCACTGTCACTTCTTATTACTTGTTATTCTTCAGCCGCGTAGACGTCGCCACTAGTTCTTCATGTCGAGACTTGGTCGGCGAAGTGTTAATCCACTCGTACTTCGCATTAATTATCCTTTAATACACTTTATATGATATTAATAATTAATTATCTGTTCATTAACATTTGATTCTCATTAATGAACTTGAACATTTCATTCGCTTTGATTTCCTTCACTATTTAAACCGCCATTCATGCACACTTGCGTACTCTTACCGCATTCAATCACTTGAATGGACTTGCTATACCTTATGCACTAATTATCGCTTCTAATCACTCGGCATATTCTTATTACGGTAACGTTCCGCCTCTCACCTCCTTCATTTTTACAGGTTTATGCACCTCACTCATTGTTGCACTACCTCCGCGATAGTACCACCTGACTTACGGTACCATTCGGGCTCCCGCCACCGGACACTGAATTTTTTTCACTTATGAGCCACAGAAGGCATCCGGTTTCACAATGACGATGCGGCGGCGCGAAGCCAGTGGTGACAGCGGGTGAGCACACTGCAAAGACTGCGACCGCTATGGAGACGGCTGCTATGGAGGCTTGATCCCTTTTGGTATTGTGGCACGCACCTCGAAGGTCATAAAAACAAGAAAATGACTTTGCACGTTCGGACATTGTATTTCACACAGGTACATATAGGTGCGTGTGCAGGGTGACGCATTGTATTGCAAGTAGCAACATGGCCAAGCACATCACTGAGCTCATATCTAACGCAGTTCTGAAAAGAATCGAAAGTTCCACCAGAAGCTAAAAAGATACATGTTTTCAGATTGGGCGAATTTCAGATAATTCCTTATAAAGAAACGAGTCACATGGAAAGTACGTAACATGCAATGGACAGCCATGTCCTCACATCGATTACTACTTTATTAGTGCAGATGGGGCAAACGTGACTAAATATATGCTGACAGACCAGGAGATTCGAACGATGCGTACCGTCGTGAGGATAGTAGGCTTGTAGCTGGCCGCAGGAACGTTTTAGGGCACTGCAGCACCACTTGAAATAATTGTAAAGGACTTTTAAGTGCTGCTTGAGAAAGAATAAAGCTACACCACCATCCCCAGCCCCTTCCTACACACCTCCTCGTCTACTCCTCTCTATATTTCGCTCCTGTACACAGCAATGAAGCTGTCGATAGCAGCAACATCTTCAGCGTCCGAATGCCTACTTTCAGTTCCCAGACTCGCATAAATTTGAGGCTCGAAGGAAGCAGTGGTAGCTTGTAAGAAATTGCTGCCTTCGTCGTTACTAAATACTCAAAGCCAGCGTCTTTATCAATTGGCGAATATTGTTACGTTGCTGGAAATCATCCCGCTTGCCAGAATGACCACCTAACAACGACACTTACTCATAATCCACCCGGCAATGCGAGGGGAACAATGATATACAGGGTGTCAAGGAAGGTTGCGGCTACTGAGCTCCTTCACAACTTCCTCTCAACCTTCTGCGTTAAGTTAGGCAGGTTTTATCAATCTGTCGAAATTAGAAGCTTCACCATTTTTCTAACCTTCAGACGGATATGGATTTTCTATATAAATTAGTTTTACCTTTAGATTAAGTTCAAGTTCCCCGATTTCTGTTTAAAAGTAATTTGGTCCGTATTAGCTAATTAGGGCTCATATTTCTATGTCGACCAATGTTAAAGTGCGTGCCGCTGTGACCTAAGCGATTCCGTAAAACGTTCGCAACAATATGGCTTTCTGTTTTACAGCGAAAGCAGTTATGAGAGCACAACAAGGGCCGTTTTTTCGCCGTAGTTGTCTGCCGCCGCCGCTGGTGTCCGTAACCACTAATTAAGAAAACTAATTAAATAAAATATACCTAAGACAGAATGGGAATCGAACCCGGGCCCCCCTGTGTGGCAGCCCAGTACTGTACCACTGAGCTACGCCGGTGCTTGAAACCGCGTTGCAAACTGACCCTATGCAGGATTGACGTCGGGTAAAGAATCGCGTTAACATGTGTAATAAAGCGTTTAAGAGCAGTAAAGTAACAACCAGGCGTCACACAACGCGAATTGCGTAACGAGTGGGTCGTTCAATGATCCAACCCATTACAAAAGCCTCAGGCATAAATCTTCATCGTCGTCAGCCACAGCATCAACAAAGTACACATAATGCGTTACAAGTGTGTATAGGGTACCGCGCTTTTCCGAAGAATGACGAATAATGCCACAGTGGACGCTTCCCCACTACAGAAGAGTTATGATGATTTAGGGCGTAGTGGGTACCACGCAAGTGTGTGCTTGTAGTAGATGCCCCAACCCCCCAAGAGTGTTTAAAAAAGGGTCTAGAAATGCCGCTCTTCCAGCTTTCGCTGTGACTGCGCTGCGCTGTCCGCGCAGGCCTGGCGGTTTTTTAGGTGCGAAGCATTTTAGAGCCGAGCTCAATCCGGCGGTGGTGTGCGTCCTGACCATCCTTACTGTGCATGCACCTACTCTCTCTCCCACTCTCCTCCTTTACGCAGGTGTTCGGTCGCCTTCTCTCCTCCTCCCCCGCGCTGCGGCCGCGCACTCTCCTCCTATACGCGGGCGTTTACGCAGGCGTTCGGTCGCGTTCTCTCCTCTCCTCCCCCCCGCGCTGCAGCCTGCAAACCCACTCCATCCTCTCCCCCTCCCGCATTTCATATAAGCGCGTGCGCTCGGGCGAGGAAGTCTCGCTTGAATCGTGCGGTCGCTCCGTCGGTTCCCGGTCGCTGCAGTTGTCTCGAAAGCCTCGCTACCCTCGCCGCAGACTCGCGTTGTCTCTCTGTAGCGGAAGCGGTAGCTCGACGCCGACGCTTGGCTTCGACGGCCGAGTGAACGTAAACGGAAACTTGGTGTGCACCCCCAATGCTGCTTCGCATCCGCTCATGGTTCCCTTTAGTGGGAGATGGTGTAATTTTTTTTGTAAGGTCCACAGCTCCATTTTTTTAAACACTCAGTATGCGTAGGCTAGGCTTCAGCAATCAGAAATACTCCATGCGCAAGCTCTCTCAATCACCCTGACCCGTCTGTTCTCTAGAATATTGTGTGTGCATTATCAAATTTTAAAGAGTCGCAGGTTTTAAGAGAGCGTTTTAATACTTTTATTAAAGACTTTCTCTCGAAGCTACCTGATCGTGGTCATCTTTTGTTGCTTCGTTGGCTATGCAACGCGACACCACAGAAAAATTAAATATCAGGATGTAAGCCCACTTTATGTATTTGCTGCAAAAGCCGTATATAAGATGTGTTGCACATCACAGATTTCTCCTGGTGTGGCTTCTTAACTTAAATTCCGCGACCTTTGGACGATGCTCATGTAACAGCTTCGCCATTGTTAGGCTTGGACGCCTTTACGACCTCACTGAACGTAACAAAAATCATGGAAATTTTTGGTGCTCTTATGAGTAGAAATCTGCAACAAAGGAAAAGTGAAACCGCTACGAAACAAGAACGTCGTGATTGCCGAAGAGCCACGAGAAAAAATAACTGGTTAACGTGGATAAGGCGAGATTGTTTCCCATCAAGTGGACGCCGATGATTTGTGAGTCCATTTATGTGCTCCCACATAGCAGTTATTCTCCTGGTCTATCTAGAAGACGTGGATGACATGTGAAGAGAACAATCTGCGTCGCGGCTTTCATATAGCTGCCTGCCCGTGTACTTATGTAATCGAGGGTGATGATAGGCTTCGTGGATGTCGTAGCTCAGTGGATGCATCGCAGACTCTATATAAACAGTGCGACGTGTATCAATTTAGTATCATTCGGCCGACCAATCGTCCTTGAGGTAAGTCCGTTACGCACCGACA
>JALIZH010001351.1:0-33792 GCA_030522465.1 Rhipicephalus appendiculatus
TGATCACACTCAAAGCGATGAAATTTGCTACGATAGGGATCGGCCATGACACCTTCGGCATGTCAAGCAATTGGTTTGAGCTATGTAGGCGGCGCTATGGAATTATTTTTGACAAGTTGCTCCTAGAAAGAAATTCCGTTGCAAACTTCGCAGTTGCGCAACGAAATACTCCCGATCCGCATGGAACTTTATCCTCGCCAAAAACGTTTTTGACTGCGACCAAGCGTGGACGGTATTTGAGGCAGTTACGCATCTGCATAACTTATCACCAGATTTATAGTGGCGGAATGAACAGAAAGGAAAGGGTGACGTTTTAGTGATAATGCAAAGGCCGATGGAAGCGGGGAGATACCACCTCTATGACCATCGGCAAGTCCGAAAACCGCCATGTTTCGTGAAGGTCAAATCGCTGCTGCACGAGTGCAAACGTAGAAAGCATTAGCAACCGGTGTGTTATCTGAGCATTTCTTCTGCGCGCCTACAACATAAACGGGACGCCATCCTATGGGAAAACGACACGTATACTACTTTTGGTACTGGACAGGTTCTGTGCGCCTCCTGTTGACATTTCACCGCACTCGGTAAGCACTAAGCTAGTAATTTTTTTATGCGATTAGACTTCTCAGTCACAAGCACAGGATCACAAGGCGTAATCCGATTGCTGAACGTGCATTATCCACTAAAAATAACGTATAGCCCACGTTGAAACTTGGAGCTTGTCGACTGTGCAAAGCTTGCAGATATCTGTTAAAGGCTATGAAGAACATTGTATGCGGCGTTCTCGGATACTGTTTCGCGCTACATTATTGATGTTTCCTACTGAAAGAAGTCAGAGTGTCTTCCGCCGATTAGGCTTCCTGTGGAAATTATGACTTATTATTGTAGAGACACCGCAATTTTATACCCGAGTGTTGAATTGCGCAAACAAGACAGGGACTACAAGAAGAGACGACGACACAGAGCGCTCTGTGTCATCGTCTCTTCTTGTAGTCCCTGTCTTGTTTGCGCAATTCAACACTTCGGATCATGAACCAACAAGCCCAACTGTCAGCCATTCTGTAATTTTATAGCAGCTCCAAGGAAAGGGATCACCACTTTAACTATGCACATGGGTGCAAGACGCTCGAGGGGCTGCAGAAGATTTTTATAGGCTGTTTGCCTGGTTCAAATGAAATATCACAGACCAGAAAGTAAGCATGCTTTGGACACCAATCACAACTGCTCAGTTACATGACCAGGATTTGGGGACACATGCACGTAGCGCCATCTTTCGTCGGCGACAGCGGTGGCCTGCCGTAACTGAATGGGAAACAGGCGAAAAAATCCTATCTGACGAAAAAAAAGCTGGTTACGAAAAAACTACTCCCGGTTACATGTGGCACAGACACAGACTCACTGGAACATTGTGATAAAGTTACAGCGTCACACTTCCAACCGCGTGGCTTCCCAGAGTGTTTAATATTTTACATTGGAGGCCCCATGTTTCCAATGGGTGGGGTTCAATTGTCCTGGGAAGCCACATGTTTTTTGGTGTGATACTGCAGTTTTACCAGAATGCTCCAGTGGGTTTCTGCTGCATATTTCTGCTGCATATAACTATGGCCCCTCAGAGGACAATGTACTTCATTTTCACCGATTAGGAACTTCGTATGACCTAGTAAACGCCCTCAGAACCTATGACGTCATGGCGTTTGGTGCGGATATCAAGGTGGCGTCGCCACCCACATTTTCTTTTCGCACGTTTTCCCGCTTAGCAAGCGCGTTTTTGCGGTAAGAGTTGTGTTTTGAGCATGGCGAAATTGTAATGCACTAATATAAGAAAAAATTCCCCATCTCCCGCTAAAGGGAACCATGTGTGGATGCGAAGCAGTGGGGGAGATAATTAGCTTGAGCGGGAGGAACGTCGCCGCTCTCATTTCACGGCAGCGGTCCGGGCGCTCATAGCGGCGCTGCACAGGAGAGAGAATGAGGCGCGCGCGCTCCGTCATTTTCATACCGCGGAACTACCGCGGCGCCCCCCAGCGGAGTATGCAGCTGTCACACCAGCTGTTGTGCGCGCCGCTCCGTAGAGGAGAGGACGGGGGGACCGTGGGAGAAGAGAGAGAGGGGGAGGGGACGAGCATGCGCTGTGGGGGGTGTGGGACGCGGGAGCCGCTCCGTAGAGTAGAGGATTCCTAGAGGAGAGAAGACGGGGATGTGGGTCGCGGGCGCCACTCCGTAGAGTAGATGATTCCTAGAGTAGAGAAAGTGAGTAAGCGTAGGAGAGGATAGGGGAGGGGACGCGCATGCGCTGTGGGACGTGGGGGGCCGCTCCGTAGAGTAGAGGATTCCTAGAGGAGAGAAAGGGGGGTGAGCGGAGGTGAGAGGGGACGCACATGCGCTGTGGTGGTGTGGGACGCGGGAAGGAGGGACGGACTAAGCCCCCTCCAAACACATGCAAGCAAGATCAAGGAATGGGGTCAACCTGGGCGACAGACACCACCTGCCTAGCCATTGCTAAGCAGCCTCTCTGTGCTCTCGGCCATGACTCTGATGACTGTAGTAGTGGTTGACTGCCTTCATATTACTACAGTGTTCTGGTTCGCATAATGGGCGCTTCCCTACTTCATGAAAGTGGCCGGACGCGGGACGCGGGACGGGGGACGGGGGACGCGGGACGCGGGAGGGACGGACAAAGCCCCGAGCATAAGATGCTTCGCATCTAAAATCGTTTTTCTCTAGTGTCCCTTTAAGCCGAAGCCACGCTCTCACAGTTGACCAAACTTCCGCGACGCTTTCGCAAAGCACTTCTTGAGATCGAATCTGTCTCTCTTAGGAATAGCCTACCAGAAAAGCAAGTGCACAAAGCGTTCCTGAAAACCAGTCAGAGCTTTTTAGCACAGTACCAGAGGACTAACGAGGAACCGAAGGCAAGACCTCTCACGCTCACAATGACTCTTCCGCTTGAACTGTGCAGCTCGACACTGAGCGTCATTCCAGGCGAAACAAAGCAGCTCGCGTCCGTTTTGAAGGAAACGTTCGATTTTGAACTCGCTCATTGTCTTCTCACAAAGGGCGAAGTGCAGCTTCCGTTTCACTTTCGGTTGGCGCTCGCGCAATCCTCGGGGCCACTGCAGTTAGTTGCGTGCAAGCCCTTTGACGGGTCGGGCTCCCGACTGCTCCTACCGACGAGCAAGGTTTTGCTCTGCACATAGTTTTTTGAAACAGCGCATAAATGGGATACAGAAGATAGAGAGTGAATAGCAAGAAAAGGCAGGGAGGTTAGCCAGACGCACGTTCGGTTTGCTACCCTGCATTGGGGGAGAGGAATAGAGGGGCGATGACAGAGAGACAAGAGACGGACAGAAACACGTGCAGACTTGGTGGTGTACACCTGGGGGAGTCGCACAGATCGAGTACCACACTGCACGGCCGCTGATTTCAATGAATGAATGAATGAATGAATGAATGAATGAATGAATGAATGAATGAATGAAGTCCGCCGCGGTGGAGCAGTGGCTAAGGTGCTCGGCTGCTGACCCGAAGGTCGCGGGTTCGATCCCGGCCACGGCGGTCACATTTCGGTGGAGGCGAAATGGTAGAGGCCCGTGTACTGTGCGATGTCGGTGCACGTTAAAGAACACCAGATGGTCAAAATTTCCGGAGCCCTGCACTACGGCGTCTCTCATAATCATATCGTGGTCTTGGGACGTAAAACCCCAGATATTATATTAATGAATGAATGAATGAATGAATGAATGAATGAATGAATGAATTTATTAAACGTTTGTACGGCAGTTTCCTTCGGGTGAGGTGGGGGGGGGGAAGAGGGAATTAACTCTTGTCCCGTCCCACTCTCCATCGATGATGATGGTGGTGCCTCAGGTGACGGCTCGAAGTCCTTAGACCCGGGCGGCATCTCCGGCTTGCTCGACTGCCCAAAGCTGGTCGGCCAGCTCGTGGCTGGTGAGCTCGCGTCGCTGCCGCTGTTAGTGCCACCTGCCAGCAGCAGCGACGCCGACGGAGGTGAAAGAAATGCTTTATTTCACGAACTCAAAATATATAGCCAGAAAGGGACATAGAATACACGTGATAAACAAGGGGAAGTCAATGTCTAAATGTTACACTTAACATCTACAGTAACATGTGATCTCTAGCCTCACAAAAGCCTGCAGGCTTTGTAAGAGGCGTTAATCTCGCAGTTATGCCATCAAAAGCCTGCAAACTCCAGCCATTCATTTTCCCTTGTTTATCATTTGTATTCTAAGTCATCTCTGGCTGTATATTCGGCATTCACAGAACATAATCAGTGCTCATGTAGTGTGGTACCTTATCGAGCGACTGTGGCGGTAGCTTGCCGAGTCCCGTTTACGCGCTGCTGTAAATAACTCTCCGTACGTACCATGGACGTTAAACAAAAAAAGAACTACTGGAGTTGGTACGTACCATCAAGCACACATAACCACCACTTTGCTTTGCCACCAGCTTTCGTGCGCAGCGAAGTTTGCGCCGCTGACACTCCCCGGTGTGGCACTCTATAGTTAGGCAACTTTACTATGACGCTGCTGCTTCGTCCGTCAGCTTCCATCGAAAAGCTGAGCTACGGAGTGTCGTCGCCGGCGTGTGTGCTCCGCTTCCTAAAAAGCTCGGCCCACTTCTCTGGGACAAAGGGACACGCGGACGGGGGTGGTGAAAAAAAGAGTGCACGCACGAAAGAGTATGCGCGTTGAAAAAAAAAACATAATAAAAGACGCAAGCGAGAGTTGGTTCCGCGCTTTTGTCGTCCTCGTGTGTGAGGCTGTGCCTGTGTGGGACCAACGCTAGAAGAAGGTTCATTGGCGGCGACGGTTCCTGCGCCGCCTTGTTTGTCTCTCATCTAGACGAGACGCGTTTTCGTCTCGCGTGCTGTTTGGAGACGCTCAACGACAAGGCGACCGTGGGAATGAGAAAGGAATGGCGCTCGCTTTCTGTTCCTGCTTGTTGCTGTTTGTCTTTCTCGGCTTTCTTTTATGGGGATGTAGGTGACGGGCCATTGTTGGACCTGCCGCCGCTTTACTTTCCCTTGTTCGTCGCGTGAGGCCGGAGAGTGGCCGGAATTCCGTGCCAAGGGGACCAGGAGTGGTGCGGCAAGCGAGACTAAGAGGAGACGAAAGGAAATAGAACTGCTGACAAAGGGCTGTGATCTAAAGGCGGTGCCCTGACGGAGGCGTTAGCTAGCAAAATGGGACGAGCATAGGTGGGCAAAAAAAAAGTTATAATAAAATTTCTTGGGGTTTAACGTCCCAAAACCACGATATGATTATGAGGGACGCCGTAGTGAAGGGTTCCGGAAATTTTGACCATTTGGTGTTCTTTAACGTGCACCTAAATATACAAACACACGGGTCTTCAGCATTCCGCCTCCATCGAAATGCGGTCGCCGCGGTCGGGAGATTAAATTTAGGTACAGAAGGCTGAAGATTAGAATATTTATTCAACTTAAAAAAAAAAAAGAAATCGGTGGAGGTTGCATTAAGCTGCGCAAGGCTTGGAACAGCAAAACTGTACGATTCTGAAGATCAATATGGTTGCTTCTAGGTTGTTTCTAGGCCTCAGCTAGGTGATGCAGGTTGTTTTGTAGGCTTTAGCTATAGGTGATGTTAGGTTGTTTCTACGTTGATTCTCAGCCAGAGAGGTTCGAGTTAAACCACAGACAGTCACAGGCTCTGCACGAATGTCCGAACTCGAGAGACATAAACTCGCGCTCAAACCAAGCGTTCACATATCTCATAGGTCTACGGGTACGTCGTCGTTGGCGTAGGCCTTCTCTCGCGTCGGGGTCTTTTCGCAGCCTCCGTTGCCTTTCCCGTTACCTAGTATTCTCTCGTTGTAGCCATTTGTTGTTGGGCTGACTGTTGGCTTCTTCGTTTTTAGTGGGCCAGTGCTTAGTAGTGTGATTTACCCAACTTCTGTGGCACATTTGTTGGGTAACTGCTGCCTTCTTCATTTTCAATGGACCACTGCACTCTTATTCAGGTCCTGGTTAAATGCCGGCAATATCCAGGAAGCCAGACTCAAAATGTCCTGTTTCCTGGTTATATCCAGCACTTTAAGTGGGACCTGATTAAGAGTGTGGTGAGTAGCGGGATTTACACTATTTCTGTGGCACATACCCATTTATGATAGTTATTTTGGTTCATCGGACAAGGGACAATTTCCTAAACAGCTTCGCTGTTTAAACCCTAATGAAATGAAGAGAGTTAGAATGGAAAACTGAGCTTGTTGGTACGGATTCATGCTTACGATTGTGCAGTGCTCACAAAAAGATGACGCTTTCGTGCACCACTGTTTTTTTGGGAGTGCTGCACAGTCTAAGTATAAATGAAGAGAGATTAGCTCACGAGAAAAGAAACACCGTACTTTATCACAGACCTCACGCAAACTTTATAAGCTTCAGCACACAAAGCAAAGGTGTCCCACATACCTTCTCGGATTGCTAGTGATGTAAATGAATGGCATATTTCGTACGCGTAAGGTCAATGTCCTCTGGCAGCGGAAGAACTGTTTACATCACTAGCCGACAACAGCGTCTTGCGTAAGCGTCGACGGCGTTGATGTCACGCCATAGACAGCGCACGGATATTCGAGCCGCGGAATTCCGCGGGTGAACGGCGGGAAGCATCTCGGCAGGTGACAATATGTTTTCACCGCGCAACTTCTACCTCCAGGGTTAACTTGCGATCGCTTCAACGATAACGCCCATTTCACCACCGATCGGGCAAGCCGAACGCCGTGCGAGCGATTGCGGAAGCTTCTTCCGTGCTCCTTGCAGAGATCAGACAGCGCTATCAGTCTTCGCCCCAGTTCCAGCTGCGTAAAACAGAAGAAGGGGAATACGAGACCGGAATGTTTACAAAACACATAGCCACGTGCCGTCTCCCCGACGCAATAAGGCCATGCAGTAAGAGAAATGAATAAGTAGAGAAGAAGCAGGCACGAAGTGCTGTTCACCCTCACAAGATGTCATCACGGTCCCTTCCAAAGTATGGTTTAGGATGCGGCGCATCCAAGCAAGCACCGCTACACCCCTTAGCGCAGGTGCGCGCATCATACGGACTGCGTTAAGGGAAAGAGTGCACGTAAGAAAGGGAAGAAGAGGCCCCCCCGCAACTTGTTTCGTGTGACTTCCGAGACGAGGACGACCACTTCATTTGAGATCCGCAAACCAGGGCCACGCAATCTTGGATGGAGGAGGCGATCATAAATTGAAGACGGTTCCTCCAGTATCTGATACGCTGATAAAGCTTCCAGAACGCCTCATATGTTATGTACCCGTTAGAAGTGCATTACTTTTCAACATGTTGGGCGCGCTCGAAATTCCGAGACGTGAAATGCATACGTAGGGGTAGAAGGACGTTCAGGGGAAGGAGGAGGGTTGGAGCGACGGGAAATCGCTGAACAGGGAATCTCGCTGCCGCCTTCGTTTCGAGAAGCGTTCTTCGTCAAATGTGGACTTGCCTTTCGACAAGGCTTGTCTTCGTCAAGTTACTGCGTTGACGAAGTAAAGCCCGCGTGTCAAATAAAAAAGCCCACCATTGACGAAGACAAGTGCGCTTGTCCAAACGTTGGCTCCAGTGAGATAGCCTGTTCAATGATTTCTCATGCATGGGACTACGTAGTTTCGGGGATAAACTACATATGCGAACAAAGATCCTACACGCATAACGAAAATTTTCAGGGCAATCGGATGCGGCACGCGATGACTCAAAGAAGGTGTCGTTCGGTGTAAAAAGACTGACAGTCACAACTGAAGCGTGAAAGAACAGGTGATTGGTTGAACTGCCTGGTACAAGAGCATTTCTCCACAGAACGGTCTCAGGCGAGAAATTGCGGCACAGCTGAAGCCCCTTCGCTTAGCTGACCGTTTCACATGGCACCTCTCATTCATAAAACCATAAAGCACAAGGTATACGTGACAACAAGAAATTGCGAAATCGAGTGAACCGTGGCAAACGAACGGACACGCAAACAAGTTGCGCGGAGGGTACACTTTCTCTCGCAACGTCCGAACGTGTTTGCTGGTTGGCCACGGTTTTCTGAATACGTTTCCTAATCGCCCCGCTTTTCCGCGATGAGACGGCGCGGGCTCCCGTTGACCCACGGTGCCGCGTAGTTTCATCGCGTGCATCCTTTTGCCCAGTCCTGCATGCAGACTCGGGGACACGGTCCGCGCCAGTAGCGGGGTCAGCCAGCCCAAGGGGCCACTCACGAGTCTGACCTCTCACGAACCCCGGGGATTGCGTGAGAGGGACACGCGGAATTCCGCAACGCACGTATACTCTACTTCCCCGGCAAAGTAGTATAGACACACGGGAAACAGCGGGCAGGCAACTGTTTACGCGTATACGGAGTTCGGCGGAGAGCGCGCGGAATCGGGTGAAACGAGCACCCGCCGAAGAAGAGTTGCGAGAATCTCACTGCGCGGGGCCGTGAGGGACGCGGCCAATCCGGTTTTTCATCCCTGCCACGGAGGAGAGCTTCTTTATCGTGTTGCTGGATCGCCTCCGCATCTGCCGCCGCTGCCGCGGTTTTCTTTTCTATCGCAGCACGCAGGACTTGCTCGACCTTGCGGCAGCGAGTGGCGCAATTAAGGTGCGTCTTCGGAACCGAAGCCGAGCGAAAGATGATTCGATTCGACAGTGCGCTCGACTGCGCGGAGAAGGCGCGCAAGGACGAAAGCGCTTCGAGAGGGGCTGTTTATTGTTCCGAGTTTGTACGGCCGGATGTGGATGATTGCATCAGTCCTCACTGTGCTAGACTTGTATTGAAAGAAAGAAAAAGTAAACGAAGATCTGAGACGGTTGATGGCAACGCTCGATCGTTTCTTGAATCAACCTATTTTGAGGACTGAGTTTATTTTGGCATTATATCGCAGAAAATCTGACACGCCCAGCTCTTATAAAAAAAAGAAGAAAAAAAAAGAGGTAGAGAGGTTTATGAGGAAAAGGCAAAGAGGTTAAACGAAAGCGAAGAGAGAAAACTAAATACAGGCTGTTATAAAAAAAAAAAAAAAGGAGGTGAGGAAAAGTAGGAGAATGAAAGTTTCTTTGATAGGACGTTTCACACAATATAACAGCTGCGTTTAATGAAATGGACGCGACAGCAAGGACTTCGGTTGCGGCCACGGCAGCGTCACAACTGCCTGAAGAAAATTTTAAACAGTTGTTCTCTGCGGTTAGCCGAGAAAAAAAATTCTGAAGCTTAGCAGGAGGTATTCAAGATTGTTTTCTTTTTTTTTTTTTTTTTCAACAGATAACCTGGAAGTCCCTACTGAAAGGTCATTCCAATAAATTCATATGTTTCCGCAAGATTCTTATGGAAATATGTGGCAAATAATGTGGAAAACATATACGGAATCTGTGGATTCCGTGTGAAAACATATGGGATTATCGGAATGGCATGTGGAACGTTTCACTAGGGAGCTTACGATAAACAGAACACATTGTCTGCAACATGAGAGGTCCAAGAGTAAATTGGATTCTTGAACGTAAGGCGGCACAAATAGACAACGCTATTTAAGAACTTTGGCTTTCTGGCGGGAGAAGCTAGAAGAAGACCAGGTGAGGATAATTAAATCAAAATGGCGTTTTGAAGCTTTTGATGGAGGATTGAGCACGAGGATGCTGTCAAAGGCTAAAAGCCAACATTTGGAGGATACTGCTCCGAGCAGCAGTTTTGAAACGAACTGAATTCATTCCGAACTATACCATCCGGAGGACGGAAGCAACTTCCGAGTCAACGCCTGTGGAAATCAAGTGTAGACTAAGGGAAGGAAGGCAGAGCTTGGAGTTAGCCACATACCAGAAATGACTGAAGTACGGATATGAAGGCGAAAGGGTTAGATGTGTCTTATCAGTCAGAGGATTTCGCGAGATTTTGCGAGACCTGACGATACATCGCCGAGCCATGGGGCAAAGTGTCGCATGACGCACCCAATAACGTCTTGTGACGTCGCTGATCGCGGAAGTTTGGGACGTCATCCGATGACGTTATCACCTTGGCGTAGACGCTTCGTCAAAGGTGTGCCGATCGCGGAGGTAATGCAAAAGCGGGAGGAGTTGCAGAAAGCTTCAAGGTGAAAGTGGGGGGAGAATGCAATGACCTGAAAGCACCAAAGTAATTTAATGAGAGGCTCATGAGATCATTCGCTGTCTCATGTTCTCTCCTTATAGCGTTTTCTAGATGGAGTGTCAATTGTTGTTATCCAGGTTTCATTGGGATGATTAATATTTTTTTGAGTTCTAGATGACTAGAGTCTCGCATCAGTAAGGAACGTTTGACTCTCGTAGCAATAGCGTACTTTGTAGACCCATGCAAGAACTAAAGAAGTCGATTTGATGAAATGAAAGCGATATTTAAGAAAGTGGTGTGGGCAGTTCTCATCGAATAAAGAAAGCTAACACATAACCTATATATGATAAGTCTTCTATAGCCATGTATACCATCGGTGTGTGATTTGTCCGCAGACTCCACAGTTAAAGTGGTTTTTTTTTTTTTTTTGGAACGTATAGTAAGTACTGATAAGATTCCATTCAATTATTGTTTATTTATTTTTCATTGAACAACTACAAAAAAGAGCAGTCACATAAAGCTATCACTGTGGGCACCTAGACTAGGTGACACTTTGTTGGGTAGCTTTTCAGGGCAAAAAGCTTCCAGCTGCAATCTTCCGTTTTCTGGTCTCGCCTTCTAAAAACTTGTCTACGCAGGGGCTCATTGTGACCTTGTAACATACGCGCCGCGCCCAATTTATAGGTACGACACGGTTCATTCACCCGTCAGCGAAACTGACATCCGGCTGGCGACACGGTACGGAACAGAGCGATGTATACGACCTCCGTACTCAGCCTCCTTTCGAAAAGGGTTGCCTCGCCCGCATTCGCGGTGTCCACGAACGGCGCACTTTGCTTCCCCTTCCAGAGAGACGTGATGGCCCGGCGAGAAATCTCCTGCAGACACGCGTTTCGCAGGACCGTGGACAACGTTTCGGGGAGATACGCGAATCGTCGGCCCGCGGGAGAGGCAGCCATCACGACGCGCTTTAGCGGAGTTCCCCCCTTCTTCTGCTTCTCCGAGGCCGGCGCGTCATTCTTAATGTTGCTCGCGAAGTTGGCGAGTGCGCACGCCTCGGTCGTTACGCATGAGCCGCTGTCTGCGTCAGCAGTAGCCCGCCAGGCGGCGCCTCCTTTGTCTCGTAAGCCGATCGGAACCATTAGGCCTAGGTCGAAGGCTCGGCGAGGGTTTCGCTGATAGCTCATCTCGCCATGACGGTGACGAAAGGAGATGGCCAAGGAAGGAGAGGAGAGAACAGAGCCCTGGAGAGACTTCCTATGCGCGCCGCAGAATCGTTTTCTCATGATGCACGCTCCAAAAAACACCGCTCAAGGACAAGATGTAACGCAGACACGCGGGAGTTTGTATGGCGAACGAAAAAGAAGAGCGTCTGTTGGGCGAGCAAGCGGACCATCTGGTCGACGTCCGTCCGGTGTCCGCAGAAAACGGCGCTGCAGCGTTTCGTAAGAGCCGCACCGGGTGGGCTTAGAGAATGCACGCGGCTATAGCTTCGCCATGAACTTTTAAGCGGGCCGTCGTGTTGAGCGTTTAGAATGACGATGACCATGACTTCGCGTCTTCGCCTGCCAGTGCGCCTTGTATGCGAGGGCTGTGCGACCGCCAGGAAGTACGTGAACGCACGTTCATTTCAGATTATTTTTAATCCTAGAGCTTGCAATACTGGTTTGAAATCCTCGCCCGAGAAATAGCGCGGATGCACTCGATTTGCTATGAGCAGCGTGTATGTCCATATTAACGCCCTGCTGTATAGTCATTGGCAGGCGGGGCAGGGATTGCAAGCCCACCCACCGACTTTCCCACCGAAAAATAATTTCTGGCTACGGCCCTCCCTGCAATATAAAGGCGAAGTTGGAGTTGAGACATATTCAAGGCGCATGACAAAGCAGCTCCAGTTCCTTACGTGCCACGAAAGCACTGCTGACTTTCTTGCGGGCCACGAGCCTGAATGCAACTTTGTAAATAGTGTAGTCTACGTGTGTGTGGCTGTATGTGTTATGTGTTTATCAGTGTATCTATCATAATCATCACCCAGCACCTAGAGTAGCATGTCAGGCGAAAAGCCAGACAAACATCTCCAGCTCACCATTAAAATATTTGTTGCTCTCTCTCTCTTTTCAAGGTACACTCTTAATCTTGTTCCACATACGTTCCAGCTAAAGCAGTCGTAAGCAGTCGATAACCGTAACAGGCGGAGGTGTTATGTGGATCACGGCTCGCTATCTGGAACAGCAGCTGTTTTTTTCTTTAGTTTTTGCTTAGTTAAGTGGAACGCGACATGTGTACTCGAACTCAGCGATTTGTTCCGGTTACCGCATGGCGTGCTTTGACGGTTGTTCCACTTACGGCTGCAAACCGACGCCGTATCTGCATCTAATGTTCCAGCTATACGGCTTATGCGCGTCGGGGAGGAGGTCGAGCCTTCCCATGAATCCTTTCTTCGATTACGAAACAACTATAGTGCTGCAACGGTACAGCGCACGCCAAACGCGGGACTGGCGTTCGTGAAACAACGACTGCAGAGCCTCTATGTCTCTCTGCAGCGGATCTTCCTGCAAACAGAAAAAAGCGTGTCCGTGTACTCTCACCGACACTCTCTTCACTGGCGGAGCGTTGCGATGGTTACGTAGTTGCACTGACGAGTGATTGACTAGGCTATAGGTCTACAGACAGCGTGCGCCATTTTCTTTGCTGGTGAATGCGCGTTGTTTTCCGAAGCTTTGTTCGTGTTTGTAGATGGTTCAGGAGGCTCTGGGACCATCGCTATCAAGTTCGCCTTTGAAGCCTCGGACTATAGATCCTGCATTCACTACGCAGAGGTGAGTGACGAGCGTTTATATTGCCTATGAATTAGTGGCAAGGCGGATGACAAATCGGGAACTCTTGCAGTCTGCGCCATTCTTCTCGATGGCTGTGAGTTCAGTCTTCGTTGTGTGGCTTAAAAAGTTTATGCGACCACAATGAAATGAAGGGGGGTTTGGGCGTGCATTAGCTAGCACTAGCAGGATGAATACGCAAGCGTCTGTCAGCAGCATAAATTGTGTGTCATGTACAGCTGATATGTAAATTTCGCCGAGAAATCTTGCACATGATCAAACACTCACGATGAAAAAAAAAGGACACTGTATCAGTCTGATGTGCTTAGCTGTAGGCGAGGTTCACTGAGGTTTTCTGTGTAAACCCTGCCTTTTACGGAAATATTAACAAATGATATCGCTCGCTTCAGGGGGCGTAGCGAGGATTTTTTTTTTTTTGGGGGGGGGGGGGGGGGGGGGGGTTCAACCATACTTTATGTATGTTCGTGCGTGCGTTTTTATGTGTGCGTGTATATATACGTAAGGAAAATTGAAAATTTTCACCCCCAACCCTCCTCTTTGCTACGCTCCTGGCTCGCTTCCTCGGATGGCTCGCGTGAGTGTGTTAGAACAATCCATGGTGACCTATCAAAATCATTTCTTGCATGACTGGCGACTGGCTAGCCTCGGCAGTCTTTCCAGAGTACGACGAACTAGTTTGCATCACGCGCAGTCAATTGTTATTCCGTGTTTTAACGTTTGTGACAACAGGAAGTGGGGTTCGGAGTGGTGTTTGATGCGTCGCTGGGTGTCCTTGTTTGGTGCAGTGTCATGTGGTGTGGTGTAATTTCTTGAAAAGGCGCTCGCACTAATTTATCTCAGAAAATCACTTCTGGTGCACCACTTTTGACACATTTAGATTCTGTATGCCAAGTACTGAGCGTTTTTATGTGAATACGTAATGGTCCTGTACTGTTAACGTAATAACGAAAACAAGGAGTGATGGTACCGACAAGAGTTTTCAAATTTTTTCCAGCCATTGGCTTCAACATTGACAAGCCGCTCATTATCGGACACCACGATAATGACACGCAACGTGATCTTGCATGAGGGAGAAGGCCCTTCACCGTCCCTGTCTCCACGCATGTCGAAAAAGTCCCACACCGATTGTTAAAAGGTAAGAGAAATGGAGCGGCTCCCATTAAATTTTCTACTTCGAAAATATTCGATAGTTTCACGTCAATACCCGCCACGGTATTGTGTGTGTAGGTGGGTGGGTATGGGACGTTTTAATCAGGATGAGCATATATAACATATACTTAACATTTTCTATCACATTCCAGCCAATTGGAGCTGCAAGGGCACCACAACTGCCACGAAGGTAATCGAAACTTTTTAAACACTCCCTTACAAGCTCGTATCAGTAAGCACACTTTAGAGCCTAATGAACTTCTTTATTTGATATCCTTTTCAGGAAGACACTTCTGGCGAAGCAGCAATGGCCCACCTGTTTTTGTACAAGAAGGTCTATGGTGGGAACACTTTCCAGTGCTAACGGCACACTTTATTTAGGATATCATACATCTCCCTGCATTTGGGAAAGTCCCAGTGTTACTGTTTTGATTCCAATAAAGGACGACAAACAACATTTCTTTTGTCAGTTGTCGAGTTATGACATTTGTCACGCATTAAAAAAACTATTTGTGCACGCAAAACAGATTCCTGAAACACTGGCCTATCAATATCAATATCAATGCTCGTGTTCTACAAAACAAGTTGAACAGATGATTTTTGGAAAACATTGCACAAAAGGAATAAATGGAAGGTAGTGAGACAGAAAATGATCCACATTGATTGAAAATTGGTGGGTTGAACTTTTATTAATGGTTGTGTAATTACATGGTGAACTTGAAAATGGAGTACAGGTGCACAAGGCAGCAGGGGGAGAGCATATGCCAGCGACCTTTTTTCACAGTTTTGAATATGTGCTACAGTTCTCATATTGTAGCATGGTATTTGTAACGTTGAACCACGATCAAGCCAACCTGTGTACTGCTGCGGCAATGTACACGTTATAAGATATTCTCATTTTCTAAAGATCAGCTGTTTTATTGAGGCATGCAGGAACAATATTTTCAAGTTCGTTCTGCACCATATCTTGACCCCGACTACACGCGCACTTTCGCGAAAAAGGTGTGCAAAAGCATCCACTATTTATTTGGAGGGAAACCTGTCCGTGGCAAATTTGTGTACGTCACTTGATCTTGGCGTAGGTTTCGGCATTCACTTGAACAGTGGTGTGATGCTGAATAAAGGTAAGAGTAGCTAGTTCCCATATATAAGATCAGTTAAAGACTGAAGATGAGTAAAAACCACTGTATCGCGCGAAATAGCGCGCATAAGTGGTAATTGCTGAAACAGATGATCGTCGAACTGCTAAAAAGGTGCTGCTGCCCCAACGTGCGACTAGCGATGGTTCACGCACACAAAATGCAAATGTTAGTGTAGGCACGTTAAAATACCCACTCAAACGTTAACTTGCCAAAGCAGGTTAACGTTACACGAACATCTGAGAACGGGCTGCTGTCACTGACACGCGTGTACATCGCGGCATAAATAACGGAAATTACTCGCAGCACACGCACATAGGAAAAACGTACGTGGGTTTCGAGATCTGAAGATATCCTCGTCACGCTGGTATACATTCGCGAATTTTCGGTGAGCGAAACAACCGCTGTTCACGGAGAAGCACTAACGACACACGGATACACGTTAATCGTTCTTGCGGCACGGCGAATTACGAACCCAAGTCGGAGCTGAAGGTGCTTACCGCGTTTGTCTGGAGGTCATGGAGCCCCGCAAACTATTTGCTGACCTAATGCACGCTCAAACACATGCACATGGCACGAAAACAGAAGTTCAACGTCGCGCCGACTGTTTGCAAACGACATGGTAGATATATACCCCCGCGAAAAAACGAGCGTTGTTGCGGTGGCGCTGTGGTGCAATGGGTAAGTCATCAGCTTTCAGTGCATGCGGTCCCGAGTTCGATTCCAGTACTGTGCGTAATTTGCATGTTGTTGTCGCAGATTGGGATGATTGTGGTACTGTTCATCTTCTAATTACCCGTAGTGATAATTACAGCCGCCAAACTGGCGAGAAAATGGCGGACCGCGTCAAAAATAATTTTTTTTCCCTCGCAACCGCATCAGGGATACAGACCGACTGCCTAGGTACTGAAAGTACCTATATCCTAGATTTAGTACCTAGATCCTCGTAACGCTGCAGCATACACGACCCAGCCAATCACTGAAACACTGTTCCGCATACTCGAGGCGTTATCTGGGACGCATGCTGCACCTACGTAAGCGGAACTTTTTTGCAAAAAAGTTCCGCTTACTAGCTGGAACCTATGTGGAACCAGATTAAGAGTGTACTGGCCAGAAGTCAGTACCTTCATACCGACCTAAACTCCCCCACACACCGCCCCGGTAAATTACACCTCTAGAATTTTGTAAATTTTGTGTTGACACAGAGGAGAAGGAGGAAGAGGAACCGTATATGTATATGTATCTATATATTTATAAAAACGTCAAAGAAAAATAATTCAGAAAAATGTTTCCGACGCGCGGCATCGAACCAGGGACCTCTCGCTCTGCAGCGCGCGGCGCTAACCGCTCAGCCACGAAGGCGAAAGTCCTTCAACGTTTAAACATGAATGAAAGGCAGGGAGGTCAACCAGACGCGCGTCCGATTTGTTACCCTACACTGGGGAAGGGGAGGTATTAAAAGAAAGAAATAAGAGGGAAGAAAACACTGCCAGGGTACATGTGCACCTCTCCATTGCACGTCTACAAGGGGTCGCTTAACCCGGACGATTTATAAGAAAAACGTAGCAATGCTCACGCCACTTTACTGGCCTGCGACGCGTAGAGCCACGACACTGGACGTTCTGATTCGAAGTGGTCCTAAGGAAGAAGCAGCCCTTACTCCCCCTACAGAAAAAAAAAAAGGATAGAAATGTTATTTTTGTTTTTATAAATGACACATTAAACTTATAGCGATCTTCCGTCAAACATTAACAGTGAAAGCTTAGAGGCTAGATAAATGGTAAACGGCAGTATATCCCGGTCGTTTCGGTGACGACGCATTTATTTGAAGCTCGCGAAGTTCTTGCGTCCCTTGCAGATATGGACAGGTAAGAACGGTGGTGTCATTAGCACTACAAGCAATACAGCAACTACCAATCGTATTTGAAAGCGCTGCGGATAAAGCTTAAATTGCAAGCTCTATTTACAGATAATGATTGTATGGCAATGTCGAACATTTCGTCGATAGCTTTCGAAAGAAGGGCAAGTTTCTTTTTCTGTTAAAGTTTTGCTTACATTTGATGGCCCGGCATGCATGCAAATGAATACCCGAAGCTCTCGGCAACAAGATAAGATTCGGTTATTCAAAGGTTGATTAAACGCACTGTGCCCTTTCCTCTAGCGCTTTCCTTGCCAGCCACACTTCGCGTGTACAAATCTTTGAGTCAAGGCTATTCGTTTAAAGAGTGAATGTTGAAGGCGAATGCCAAGCACGAGAAAGTGTGCATCCTTGTCGCACATTCGCGACGACGGGAAAAGTATGATGTGTCGCGGTGTTTCGCTGTCTTTCTCAGTGTTATTATTATTTTTTGTTGTTCACCAGAAACCTCTACGTCGCTTTTTATGCTCGAAAGTTCGTGCACTCGCAAAGAAAAACACCATGAGAAGAGCGTTGCGCAAAATAACACGCTGTCACGACGAGAGGAAGCTGACGCGGGGGCGACCGCGACAATGGGGCGGCTGGTTGGGTGACGCGCTGCACTGTGTCTCGGTCAAACGCCAGCCAAAAGGCAAGAAGGCACTGCAGTTCTCAAAAACTCACGAAGAAGGAAAGCGTGCATAAAGGTTAGCGAGAGAGAGAGCTACTAGAGGATGAGGAAGAGGCAGGAACAAGGTGTACGGGCTGTGCGTCAGCCCTTCGCGCGTCGAGAAGGTTGAGAGGTTAGGGAGCAGGAAGCTACCGCCGGCTCTGCTCAAAGACACGCGAACGCAGTACGGAGCAGGACGCGGGGGCTATGCATGCGGCGCGCGTTACTCTCGGGCTGAGGGATAGGGCATCTATCTCTCCACGAGATAGTGAGAGAGAGAGAAAGAGGTGGCTTCTTTTCTTCACAATCATCATCTACTCTCGTAGTAAAAAGGGGGGACGCGCGCACTACCTGCCGTTGTCGGACGAACGTGACCAGGAAGCTGGCTGCGCGTACAGCACCCCAGGTGTCGAAGGTCGTACGTACGACACGCGCTGCGCGCTAAGAGCCTGCCAGAATCCCTCCTGATCTTTCTCTCTCCTTCTTCCTGGCTTTCACCTCATCTGTCTACCTGCCTTTGTACAGTGTCCCTTCCCCACGCTGAATATGTACACACGGAAGAGTGCCTGAGGTCGATTCGGCCGGCTGTAAATCCATCTTACTTTCTCCCATATTCAACCCCGCTTTCTTGCTCTTAAACAATTCGGCTGCGGAAGGACCGCACTGATACCGACCGTTTTTACGGGCTCGCGAGAAACGACTCGCGTGAGTTGGTTCAGGCATAATTTGCCGTCGTCGTTCGGTCCCTGGGGCATAGAGTGCCGAAGCGTACCGCCAAGCCGCTTTACTGCCTTTTTGTTTCGCCAGGACGCTTTCGTGTTTAGCATAACCTGAACATCATTCGGCTCCGTGAAGATGCTAGGGAAGGCGGCTCTCGTTTTTTGTGCGTGACGTCGCTGTTTTGCATTCACTGATACTGACGACAGACTCGTGCTGTTCGTTTTTATATTTCCCGCAAATGAACCATATAGAGATAAGCGGGAGCGATCCTGTGTTCCTGAAGGGCGAGTACAGATACTGAGAAGGTAACCTTGGCAAGTACTAGAGCACTTTTGGTGGCGTTGGTGGTGGTGGATGGTAGTGGAGGAGGTAGTAGTAGTAGTAGTAGTAGTAGTAGTAGTAGTAGTAGTAGTAGTAAACTGTTTTCTTCGAGGCGGCGTCCACGGAGCAAGGCAGGAGGAAGGCGTCGCCTGAGGAGGAGGAAGTGACCAGGGTCCTTCTTACTCCTCCTCAGGCGGAGGCCAGGACTTGACCTTTGACGGCGCATTTGGCCACGAGACAGCATGAATTCGAACTTTTGGCTTGCAACTCAGCTATGCAATCAATTGATCTACAATTCAACTCTTTTCAGTTCTGCTCTGCAAAACTGTCATTACTATTAAACTATCTTCGACTTCACATCCACATCCAGAAATCAGCATCCTTGCTTTCTTTGTCATGTTCACCTTAAACACGTACAAAACGCAAGCAAACATGCCAGTAAAATGTTCTCACTAGCAATGCCTTGTTTATTTCATCTTTTAGATAAAATCAGTAAACCAATGATCTCATTCTTTTTGTCTTCGTTCACCTGTGATTTCATCTGGCCATCACAAGCTGACGTGAATGAAGTTCATTGTTAAATAATGTTAAGGGATGCAGTCAGGCAGCTGCGTGGAGCTGCTGTTAGAAGCCAATGGAAAAGCATGGATACACATAATACGTCGCCTAGCTGTTGGCGAGCGGAAATATAGCAACGAGTCAGCAGCCTACAGCAAGCAAGGAATGCGCAAACGCATTATTGGCTTTGTCTATCGGGAGGAGTAGCGTTTCTTGTTTATCGTCTTCTCTGACGGGACAGCACGCGCACAGGTGTATATGGAAGGCACGGGAAAGAGCCAGTGGAGCGCGTCATTCGAAGCATGGCACGCGCTCACTCGGCGATATCCCGTTTCGTTCTGCGAACTCCTGTCATCCACCGTGCGACAGTGACGAACGCTGATCCCTGCAGCGGCATTTGCGTGCGTCAGAAGCAGATCAGGTAGGTGACGCACACACATACGTACACAGCTCGTGTCCTGGTCGTAAGCGAAGTGTGGCCGCGAATGAACAGTGGAATCCCGTTTCACTCACGGAAAACGAAACAACTTCGCCTCGTAGTAAGCGAAACAGAGCAGTATCGCAAATGGGCTGTCGTCAGATTGGTAAATATGTTGGCCCCTTAATGTTTGCCTGTTAACTCTTCGTTAAGGGCGTACTGTCTATGTGGTGGGAATTTGAGTAATATACATTGCGACGAGTGCGTGGTCGTATCACCATCATCATGACGTCACAGATCGCCAAAACTTGTGACGTCACATGGTGATGCCACCACACGACTTCGTCGCTTGGTCACAAGTGCGCCAATGCCAGAGGCGCAGAAAACTTCCAATGCTTCCGATCCCGCAGGAAGTGCAAAACCGTATTGAGTGCAGAAAGCTTTAGGGAGCCGGTGCGACGTTCAGTACAGTCGAGTGAGAGGAAAAAGCACCAGAAGAAGATTCTTTTTGCCTTCAAGTCGTCTCAGGCGAATGCATAAGGCACCCTGTGAGCTTTTATAACATAATAATAATAATAATTGTTGGCGTTTTACTTCTGAAAACCACGATGTTATTATTAGGGACGCCGTGATGGAGGGCTCCGGAAATTTTGTCCATCTGGTGTTCTTTAACGTGCATCTAAATCTAAGTACGAGGGCCTGAAGCGTTTCGCTTCTGCGAGTTTTCGTTGTCATCGTGTTTTACACCAAGTTGCATGCGACGAGGCAATCAGGCATTCGGCACCATGAACCTCGCAGGTTGACTGGCTTTGCAAACACTGCTATGTGATGAATAAACGAGGCGTCGCGATGTAAACGACGTGGCGCACATGAGTCCGCAAAACGGCCGCTCATTTATTCCATCGACTCTCGTTCGTCGCGCACGAAGGCAAGAAATGAGGCGCGTTCCATGCGAGAAGAACCCTCGCCTATACACCCGTATACGCTGGCACGCGTCGCGTATGTGGAACGCGGCTCAGTTGACACACGGCGAAGTGAGGAATGGATCGCATTCAGATAGTCCGCATTCCTTGGCGTAAAACGCCGTCTTCTTCCGCGTAAAGGAAGCTGACGTAGGCGCTGCTGCGTGAGATGAGCCGACAAGACGCTTATTTTCGTCGTCTTGTTGTTTTGCTCGTCTATCGCGTGGCACGCGAAGCTCCATTTTTTTTTCTCTTCTTTTTGTCTTCGGTAAGTAATTTCCCCAACTCTGCATCTGAGATCAAATGAGATACGCGCTTCCGTATAAGCGTCGGAAGTACCTTTCTTGGAATAGATTCGTGGTTGTAGATGCATAAGGAAAGCTTGGTCTACCCTAGGTTAGGTTGCTTGGCGGATACCAGTACGCATTCACTTGAGAAGAGCGCGCTGGAGTCACTAACGCAAACGTTTAGGTAAATTTGGACACTACAAATGTGTTCCGAGAACACGGAAGAAAGAACGACAGCACAGAGCATAGCTAGTATGCAATAATGTTTTACTGCAAGAAGTTACGGTAGCTCAATTTTTTTTTTTTTTTAGTTGTTCGGATCTTGACTCAAGCCTGACTATGCGTGTGTGTGCTTGCGCGAACTATGGATGCACTTGGAAGCCGAATTATGCTTACTACGTGCCTCAGATGTTTTTTGACACGCTAAGGGAGGTTCATCTTGAAGAGGCTAAGACTGTCTTGTTAAGGCGGTCGCTGCGGTAACGGTTGAGACGAGCACAATCTCGTCACTTTTAACTATTGCCTCTCCGTGTCATGAAAACGAAGGTGATTTGTGACAAAGTCTGGAAGGAACAGTATTCGCAAGAGTATCACGCTTACATAAATGCAACGCGCACCTATATGTCCACATTCAGGGCCTGCATACCACCGGTATCAAAACTAAATATTCTTGAACCGGGGTTGTCGCTAGAGCCGACGTTTCGGCAAGTGATCTTGTCTTCTTCGAGGCAAGACCTTGAAGGCAAGACCACTGCCTTGAAGAAGACAGGACGACTTG
Organism: Rhipicephalus appendiculatus; assembly: GCA_030522465.1. Classification (NCBI taxonomy): domain Eukaryota; kingdom Metazoa; phylum Arthropoda; class Arachnida; order Ixodida; family Ixodidae; genus Rhipicephalus; species Rhipicephalus appendiculatus. The sequence goes on from JALIZH010001351.1 coordinate 21,826, forward strand.
TCGAGGCGTCGGCTCCGCCTAAATCCCCGGTTCTATGGATTTTTTCATGTCTTCAAGCTTCCAACTTCGTCAACACTTGGCGACAACTTGTTGCGTCACTCGTGTTGACCAATTGAAAAAATCTGAACCACAATTCACATATATAATGCAAAAGAGCAAACACGAATGATTCGTTCCTTTCTGTATGGAAAATGTTCCTGTTGTGCAGTTTAACTATCCTCGTCTTGCTTTTTCTTTTCAGTGGATCACCTAACTGCAAGGCACTTATTCAACATTCTAGCTGGTTTGAAGAATATATGTTTAGAATTTGAGCGAACGTTTTTGAGCCGGTATGCCTTTATATACTTATCATGCCGCCTACCATAACATTTACAAATGAATTTAGAGGTGACTGAGAGACAGCGTGGCCAAAATTTAGACGAAGCACATCGATGCAGTGGGTGCTTAGACAAGTTAAACGAATCAACCTTTCGGCGCGTGCTCGACTTCTTGCCATCGTCCTAATGCAGTTATAAGTAAACTCAGGAGTCAGCTTATTACGCATATTGCCGTCGAGACTTTGCCGATTGTTACGTAAATAAGGTCGCCAACCGTTTTTAAGCGTTTCCTAGTGATATACACATAAATATGCACTGGCAACAGACAAAGGTTTCATTCTGCAAGGGCTGTAGAAAAACACGTGATGAAAAATACAATGCTAAAGAACGTATGAGAGCTTGCGAGAAAATCAAAATAATACGCAGTAGGCACAAATTCAAGCAATAATCGAATCAGTCAAAGCAAAGGAGAACATAAATCACCAGGGGCTAAAAGTTGGCGTGTTTTGCAACACAAAATGGCAAGTAAACTGGGCAAATAGGGCAGGGCAAAAAATAAACTTAATATAGTCAGACAAAACACGTTAACTTGGTGTCAATGAGCAAGTGTCCCATGTAAGATGATAGCCAATTCATTTTTTTTTTTTTAATTTTGTGAATGAGAAGGTTTTCTTTGCGCAGTTAGTACGACTAGTCCACTTACACATTACTTTCACAATCCGAGGGTCCGCATTCCGTGAGTCCACCGAAGAGTTTTTGTCACTTACAGAAAGAACAATGAGTTCTCTCTCGCACTGCGAAACGCAGTATATAGTCACATTAGTTAAACCCAAAGGAAGTGAAGTAAGACGGCTTGGTACTTCGCGATGTATTGCACCAAAAAAAACAATTTGTCCTATTTTCTTTTTCTTTTTTTACTCGCTCACACACTTGCGAGCTTTAGAAGTGATATGTGCCGTCGCAACGTCTGCATGAAGCTCAGCCAGCTTTAAAAAATCAAGAGAAGCGGAGAAAGCCGGCGACAGGTCAGTACGCTTGTGCGTCCGCAGATCACCACGCTTACCTACCTCTCTGTACACATTCGTACTTGAACCTACATCCCGTCGGTGCTTGGCACATGGTAAGAAATGGAATGTAGTATCCATAAAATAAACCATGAAAGGGCAGAAACCGCGAAAATACAAGCGAAGGAAAGCAAGCTCTTAGCGGCGGTGACACGCGTACACACAGATAGCTAGAGGACAAACAGGACAACTCCGCTCGCAAGAGAGAAGGGAGGCGGACGTGTAAGGATATAAGTCTATACACGAGTGGTTTCCCCGTATAGTTGCTCAGCGCGAAGGCTTGATTAAAGAGTGTTCTCTGGCGCACGCGAACGACCTTATAGCCCGGCAGTACCTGTGTTGCTCGTTACGCGCTGCTGACCTTCCATTACTTCCCTCTCCCTTTGATTCATTATTGTTCCAGAGAAGCGGCGACGAAGAGAGTCGGAGGGGCCAGTGTATGCAAGCCGCTGCTGCAGCGTGATCAAGGAAAAACGATGAAAGCAATCTTCGGTTGACATCGCCGTCTTTATTGTGCTACCAGGAACGCGGAACGAACAACCACGTCGTGTGCAAATGCGTGTGCGCCAAACATCGACCGCGGTGCCGAATGGAGTGATGGAGGAGAGATCTTGCTCATGACGCTTGTGCTTTATTTAGAAAGCCAACATGGAGTATAGGCCAAAGAATGTTCGCAGACTCGGGCTCGCGTGTCCGCAGCAGTGAAACGCTTGTAAAGAACACAGCGTGTCTGATAATTTCGCCCAGATCCTCGTTCACTGATCAATACAATTGACTAGTGGCGTAAATCCACAAAAATCACAAGGGGGGGGGACACACATATTCCCATTGCGGCAATTTTGTTTTTATAAATGTTGTGTATCTTTTATTTTTACCTATATAAAATTAAAATGATGCCTTGAAATGAAATTGAAAAACGAACATATGGGTACCTAGCTCGCGTAATTTAATTGTTCTGTTGAGTATTTTCTGAAACCGATCTCGTGGCAGTTGCGATTTCAATAGTCTCACACAGCTGAGGTGTATTCAACACCAATGCACGCTACAAATAAAAAAAAACAGACATTAAAAATGTTGAACGTGCTATACTTAACTGTCAAGTCATTCAGATGTATTGTTTCAAAGAGAAATTTCAAGGGGGACACTTGCAGGACGTGTCGCCCCCAGCCTGAGCACAAGGAGGGTCAGGACCTCCCTGACCCCGCCATGATTTACTCCACTGCAACTGACGTACGTTGAACGCTCGGCTCGCTGACTTAGAATGACTTAGAACCCGCAAACAAATTACAGGTAACATTTAGCAGGTCGAGAGCGTCGGAAGAAAGTTTGCCCCTGTAAAGCTTTCAATATCCCGGAGAGCACCTTCCTCTTTCTATTTTTCTTTCTTTTCATCCCCTTATCTCTTTCTCCTAGAGTAGGGTAGCAAACTGGTGCGAGTATGGTTTACCTCCTAGCCTTTCCTTCCTTCCTTTCTCCTCCTTCTGCCCTCAATACTGTTGTACACCTTATTATTTGCCTGACACGTGCTTGCATTACATAAACGTATAGTATCTTGTCTTTTTCTTAGATGAATGATGGATCCACATATGTAAATATTCAACGCGACTGTGGGATTATTGTGAGAAACGCCGTTGTGGAGAGCTGGGTATTAATAATTTTGACCATCGGTCATCCCTTAATGTGCCGCTAAACGTAAGGTACGCAAGGGTCTTTTGCGTATTAGATATATGGTAATCAAGCAGCTGCAACAGAGAATCGAACCCGCAACTTCGTGTTCAGCAGGAGAACGCCTATAACCCCTGAATTTCCGCGGCGTGTCACTCTTACTATTTACCTCGCATTATAGACTTATCTTTACTTTATCGCTGTATACATTTGAAGACACACAACGGGATCTGTCTTTATGTTTCATTGCACGATGACGTCTGTTCAGTTTATGAATTACAGCCTCCTTTTGTGACTTTTTGGACAGGCAAAACAGACCTTCTCTCTTGCTTGTTCATGTGCAATTTCAACAAAATTTATCCATAACGCACAACTTGGTGTTTGTCACTGTTTGCCACCCGATCCAATCCTTAATTTAGCCAGCTGCAGAAATGCCTCGCTTCCTGGTGTAAGCAAAATAATTTTGCTTTCACCATGCCTCGCTTACAGCGCGTGCCCAAGGCGTTTTCATTATGCTGCGCGTCATCACAAGCGACTAGGCGTGCTGTTGTACTTGCTACCAATAATCAGCTTCCGTATTCAGCTGCTATACTGCTTAAACTGCATTGCTTTTATAGTATCGGCCAATACGAGCAAGTATATGACATGTCCATGTCGCTTGATGAAGTTTTTTTTTTTTTCGCCTCTCCGTTCAAATCTTCACCTACGTAACATACCGTATACATTTGTGCAAGTGCATCGCCAAATATAACGACTGTTAGTCAAATCTTGAAAGACAAAGCTAACGCAATAAACAAGTAATGCCATCCTCTTTTGCTAGAGCAAACCGGTTCGCTTTAATAGAGCTGATTTCGAGGTAATGTCAAGGAGATATAAACTGTTCAGTGCGCGTAGAACTTGAATTTTGACAACCTTACGTCGATGAGAACAGTGCGATAGACGGAATGGGTGGCACAAGCAAAAGTTACAATGAACTGCTCCTTCAGCCCCTTGCCTTATTCATTGGTACTGTACAGTCGCGCTCAATATGACTTGCAACACGGGAGCGCGTGGCCTCACGGGTTCAAAGGTTGCGCATGCCTTCAACTTGCTTTTTTATTTCAACAACTAAATATCATTTTCTGATGTGGGATCATAGCCAAGTGAGAGAAACGCGTTTAGTAATGGAAATAAGGGCTAGTGGAAGCCATGTGCAATCTTTGAACCCGTGAGGCCATGCACGCGCTCCCATGTTGCAAGTCATATTGAGCGCGACTATACATTGTGCTCCCAACGACCCTTCCACAAAAGCATTCCAAGCAATGCCATAAATTTGCGCAACCCCCTTTTTTTTTTCTGTGTCTCTTGGCTGCGTGTTCCTGTCTCCATTCGCCGTCGCCCTCCGCGTCGGTGCCCCCCGCTTCTGTATCATGCCGCTCCACACGAAAAAGTAGGATACGCGAAGGCGTCGCCCTGGGCGAATTTCAGCGCCGCGGCCCACGCGGTGGACGCCACGAAGGCTCCTCGAAGTCGACGCCGCGTAGGACGTCGCGAGTCGACACTCACGCCTCGGAAGCCCCGCCGACGACGGCGTTCTATTGCCTAAGCTGCCGTTCGCGACGCACGACAACTTCGTCCACGACGAAGCCGAAATGACGCGACATCGTCTGCGCAACTACGCATTACGAGATACCTCCTGTGGCGAGAAAGTGCGCAACACCGACTCGCACCCACATGGTGCGGCGGTATATACGGCAGATCAATGAGACTCGACGTTGGTCGAGCAGGTGTTGAATCACATACGGCATTTCTTAGCGCGAAGAAGGAAACAAAGAAATATTAAGAAGCAGGCAAGAAGGCAGGGCATCAGGCGCTCTCTTTATAGGAGCGTCCTCGGATCTGCAAACCGGCCTCCTCTGTCATGCTGTGCAGCATGTAGCCAAGGAGGGGGGGGGGGAGGGTCACATTCCACCGAAAATTCTCAACTTTGCTTGCGTATATATACACGCACACATACAAACGCACGCACGAACATACATAAACTATAAATGAACCCCCCCCCCCCCCCTCCCGAAAAAAATCTGGTTACGCCCCTGCCGTGCAGCTGGTGATTTAGCGCTCGCCCTGTGCATGGTCAGCGCTCGTCTGTGTTTTATGTGTCTCCTGTCTTCGTCCAAGTCGCGCTGCATTTATCCGACTGTGCATGGTCTTCTTCCCCCTTTTTAAATACTTCTTTGTTTCCTTGATTATTTGTGCTAAGCAAACGTTGTATGTGGTATACGGCAGCTTTACGTCAAGTATGAAGTATCACCGTACAAAAGAGCCTTTGAACGGATTCGCAGCTAAGATTCAGTCTTAATCCAGCCCCGGATGACCTTGTAGCCTGCAACTTGTGAGCTTTGTCTTTACATTCGGATGATTTGCTGTCAGCCACAGTGACAAAATAAGACCACGTAAAATACGATTTTCTGTAATTGCTGCCTGCGTGTACCATCATCATCGTGGTCATCGGGATTCCCCATCAATTCCACGTCAATTCCATGCGACGAACTCCTGCCTTTATGCCTCGAAGTTTCCTAACAAAATCATTTCAACTAATCATTCGCCGACTACTACAGTCCTAGTTTCACTTGGTATACATGTTCTACAGCTACCTACCCGCCACGGTGGTCTGGTGGTTACGGTGCTCGACTGCAGACCCAGAGGTCGCAGGATCGTATCCTTGCCGCGGCGGTCGCATTTCGATGAAAGCGAAATGCTTTAGAGGCCCGTGCAATTATACTTAAGTGCACGTTAAAGGACGCGATGACGGTCACAATTTCCGGAACCCTCCACTACGGTGTCCGTCATAATCGTATCGTGGTTGTGGGACACAAAACCCCAACAATTATTAATATCTACAGCTGCCTGTAATGTAACTACACATTATCTGTTCTACGCACTCCGTCAAGCTGCCAGCCACCACTTCTTATATGTTAGAACTAACAGACAATGATGGCATTGCCTGTTAGTTCTAATTAATATCGTGTTCAACAAAGCAAACGAGCCCTTAATCTTACACTTCTTTCCTTCACTTCTTATATGGTCATTTTGAACTAGAATATCATACATCCGCGTTCGGCATTCTCCTTAAAGCAGTCTATATAATCGTTTCATTTTCCTCCAGTAATTTTCTGCTCCACCACTCACGCATTGCGCATCGCTTCCATTCAGTCTTTATAGCCCAAGCCATGGCCTGTTTCTTCCCAACTTATTTCTGCACCGTGAAATAATAAACCAAACTGTCCAATTCTTTTCGAACCATCGAGAGTACATTTGAGCAAAGATCGTAAAAATATTCTATTGTACGTCAAATCAGTGTAATTATTATTGATTTCATTAATTAAATGACTAATTGTTGAACTACCGATAGTTGACACGCCATTGCAGTGTATTAAGACTTCAACTAAGTATACGAGTTTAATTTTTTTCCGCTTAAATAACTACGTTATGGAGTATAGCTCTTGAGCATTATAAGGCGAATTGAAAATTGAGGGGGAAAAAAAGCATTGCTATCGACAGCGCTAAGAAAGCTAGGCGTTGGCTTTATTTGCTACACCTGGTAGAATATGAAGATTGGCTGTTCAATTAGAGCTCTTTTAAAGCACGAGAGCCGTCGCGCTTTGCGGTTTAAGTTGGTAAATCTTTATGGCTTTCTTCAGCATATCAACCGCATTCCGTGTAAGTTCCCTTATTAGTCCCTGCGTTTTTTTTTTTTTGTATATGGTTTTTCATTTGAATATGTAATCATTGCAAGTGCTGCTTCGGGCTGTTTATGATAGGAACATGCTGGAGCCAACGTTTCAACAAGTGGTCTTGTCTTCTTCGAAGCAGCAAATCAGCTCGTGATGTTCTACACGTCACTTATGTGATTGCACTGCAATACATTTAGGAGGAAGCTTTTTCTTTCAAACATCATGTCAATAACTTTTTTTTTATTTAAAAACATAACAACTAAGGTGACAGTTTCGTCTTGATGAACGAACCTGGCATGATCGAACCTTTTTAGAGCACTAGACGACGGCGAAGAGGCATGAGGCTAACAGCACCAACATGCAGTTTTCTTAGGACACAACAACAACAACGACGGCGACTAAAACAACAACAACCACATGCCCGACCTTAGTAAACTGTGCTAATTTGGCTCATGCCGCTTCTTTGCACACGCCCAGACAGCTAAATGTTTCATGGCATTAACTATGCAAAAGCGTTTCACGGCGGAACGTGTTCTAAAGAGTATAGTTTGCCTAGTCAGATTTGGTGGGCTTGCGGATCGGCGTTAGCGAACAAGAGCTTTTTTCAAGTGGTAGTGACAGCATCGACAGCAGTTAAAAGCGGCTTACAGGCTCCGGTCACTGCTTTCTCTGGGATTTGCTGTTTCTCTTTCGCTCTACGCACGCGCACTTTGTCGCTGTGGATCAATTCAGCCAACGCTGAAAAGGGGGAGAGGACGCTGCGACGCGTTCTGCGGTCCCCCCCAGCCCCGCTTCCGAAATCTCGTTCTGCTCTCGTTCGGCTAAATCCTTACCCTCACCCACCTACGTTGACCTCAAGCTGTCTGCAAACCCTTCCAAAACCACGTTTTCTCCTGTGAAGTCAAACCTCTCTCACATCCTCCTTGATCTCTTTATTTTTTCCTGACCATTTCCTAATGGTTTCAAGTTCTCTGCAACTCTCGCAACTTCTCGTTCCTGCTGCGAAGATGTGAGAGCTGATAGCCAAACTCGTGCAGCCATAACTCGCTTTCAAGTAGGAGACCTTTCGCAAAATCGGCTTCGTTCGTCGCTTGGAAAACGCGGCACTGTTCTCCTGGCGCCAACGCCGAAGGCAGTAAGCAACAAGAGAGAAGGAGGGAGGCATTATTCGAAAACGAGCCGCTTATTCGGCCTAAGTCGCACTGGCAGGGCTGTTTATTTTTTTAGGAGTTTTGTCGGTGGCTAAGAGAGCTGTACAGGATCGATTGAAGTTGTTACTTGCGCTTTCTTTCTTTCTTTCTTTCTTTCTTTCTTTCTTTCTTTCTTTCTTTCTTTCTTTCTTTCTTTCTTTCTTTCTTTCTTTCTTTCTTTCTTTCTTTCTTTCTTTCTTTCTTTCTTTCTTTCTTTTATCAACTCATTCTGTTACGATTAATTCGCTTCTTTTTCACTCTGGATGCGCAGAGAAATGTGAGAATTTTGATCAACGTTAATAACCATGTTTACGCCCACAAGCCGGTATAAATGATCACTAGCTCAAGTTCCTTCTCAGCTCTATAGTTGAGCTGCGCCACATTAGTTTAAAATGACTTTCACGTCAGCCTTCTTGAGGCACGTATCACGTCTGTTGTACGCTTTGCTCTGGTTGACTTTCCGAATGTCTTATTTCGCCTATGTTTCAAGCCAGTACAACCTATTGACTTACTGACTTTTTTTTTGGTAATGCTCTAATCAGTGTCATCATCATCATCATCATCATCATCAGCCTGTCTACGCCCACTGCAGGGCAAAGGCCTCTCCCATGTTCCGCCAATCAACCCGGTCCTGTGCTTTCTGCTGCCACGTTATACCTGCAAACTTCTTAATCTCATCTACCCACCTAATTTGCTGTCTCCCCCCTCACGCGTTTGTCATCTCTTGGAATCCAGTCAGTTACCCTTAATGACCAGCGGTTATCCTGCCGACGTGCTACGTGCCCGGCCCATATCCATTTCTTCTTGATTTCAACTATGATATCCTTAACCCCCGTTTGTTCCCTGACCCACTCTGCTCTCTTCCTGTCTCTTAAGGTTACACCTATCATTTTCCTTTCCATCGCTCGCTGCGTCGTCCTCAGTTTAAGTTGAACCCTTTTTGTAAGTCTCCAGGTTTCTGCTCCGTAGGTAAGAACCGGTAAGATGCAGCTGTTATATACCTTCCTCTTGAGGGATAGTGGTAGACTACCATTCATGATTTGATAATGCTTGCCGAATGAGCCCCATCCCATCCTTATTCTTCTAGTTATTTCTAATCAGTATACTGGAGCCTGAAACAGTCGGCCTACTCAGGCAATGGGGGGATGACAGAGTTTAATCCAACCATTTTTTCATCATTGTTGGTAACATCGTGTAAATAGCAACCTGATACTTCGAGCGCTTTCCTTTCACTTTCAGTGGAGTAGATCCGAATATTATCAGTAACCTATCCGCAAGGCATACATCCTAAGGACAGGATACTGAAATAAAAAACTGGGTCACCCATGGAAACGCTTCAGTGTGGTATGTAACGAACCCGGACAACTGAGGCAGGAAGGTTGATATGTGTTGTATATGAAGATGTATGCTGTGTACTCCGATGACTCGCTTTCAAGGGCAGCTGAGAAAGCCTTGGGGGGTAGTTTTATTGCTATTTGCGTACCTCGTCCAATATAAGGGACTGTCCACGGATCAGTGCTCGTAGAATGCATCACACTGTAGTCTCGCTATGTTGCGCCTAAAATGTTATGATTCCTGCTACCCTTGAAAACAGAGAAGCAGGAGACAAAATGAAATATAAAATGAACAAGATTACAAAAGATATAAAGGGGGAGCACAATGCTTGCTTTAATCTCGAACAAGCCCACTTAAGCGACCAGCAACTAAAGAGCACAGGACATGTGCTGAATACAGATGAGTTGATTACATGGAAACAGCAGCTCACATACTTCCCCATGCGCACTTGCAACCTTTGCTGCGCACTCACAGCCTACACGAGATATCAGACGCCAAGAATAAACTTAGTTGGTAGTCCGCTCATGTCCAGTGTTCATTTGCCTGCCTTTGTCCCAAGTTTTCCTGTTGAAAATGGATCGTTACGAACTCGTCAAATTCACCGTGCTAATAGGTCCGCCTACGTTTCATGCTTTTGCAGAGGAAAGGGTAACAAAGAAGGGACAAATGTCGATCGAGAACAGAAATGGATGCGCACAAAAATGGCTGTAGGTGAAATATGGAAATAACACATGGTTGTCATAATAAGTGCATCATTGTCATAAATGCTGGACCAGTTGTACAAGGCCGTATGTAAAATTATCGGTATATATATAACGAAGCCACAGAAAACCCTCACACACTGTAGTCATACCAGGCATTACTGCTCTCCAGTATTTTCCTTTGTGCTTCTCTTCTCTTAAACACATTGTGAAACCTTTGAACCCCCCATCGCATCAAAACACGGGTATTGCAGACAGTAAAAAAAAGTTAATAAATAAATTAGATGATTGACGTTAGTAGTCATTGTCTTCCTTTTCTTGTTTCATTCTTTTTGACAAGACATGATCCATAAACACGGTACACTGTACTACTGTTTTCGCAATTAAAGAATGCATGGAATTATTCCCACGGCTTAGCAATACGATTACACCCAAAGTGTAAGATAGCCTGAGTGATCAGGGTAGATTAAGTGTTTTTTCTTTGTAGCTTTCTTGGCCTGCACACGTGATAATACCGGCGACAGTAGGCGCAAAAACTCTATTTGATTAATTATAGCTGTTGAACATACCGCCGCAGTTATATCGGTGCCTAGCACGTAGTTAGCTTTTCTGAACATACCGCCTTCAACTACGGCTTTTTGTATATCAAATGCATAGTGTGAGTTTGCTCTCGAGTAAACTCATTTCACAGCTTTCCGGCGTCATATATGGTACAAACGAACACCTTTTAAGGGTGCCATGCTCTTTACTTCGCGTTGTTAAATTGCCATGTCGAGGCTTTCTTCAAGATGCTACATAGGTCACTTGCAGAACGCATTTTGCATGATTAGCTGCTTGTAGTATAAACGCGGCTTTGTCCACATAACAGCAGCTATGAGTAGACTGTCTCTCGTGTGGATTCGCTTCTCACTGTACACAACCGCAACGTTCACTGCTGTCGAGCGTTCGGTGCAAACGTGGATTCAGAGCGCTTTAGGTATTTCACTTTAACCAGTACTCATGATACGTGTGACCATCCAATTATCTCCGTCACTTTTGTCACGGATGATAGACTAACTTCATAACTGTAAAGCTAGATTTTTCGCAATTCACTGCGCCCAGCTAATGGCAGCGTTTCACTTCTTCAAACAGCGTATACACACCTGCGCAATTACTTCCGCAGTGTCGTGCGCCGTACGGCGCGTGAAAAACTCACGAAGTCCTTCTTCTCTAGCCTGTATAACTACGTCGTTGGAAAAGCCGACTGCCACTCGTAACAAATTGTCTGTAGTGCGAAGTGCGCAGTTCGTTCCGCAATCCTTCTGATCACAAGGCGAGCGCGACGCGACTTTAGGTACTTGCACATCGTATAGTTATTTCCTTGTAGCAGTCGCCTTACGTGCGTACGTGTACATTGGACGCTAAAATAGACCAAGCCCTCGAGCAATTACGCGTGTTTAAAGCCGCAAAACAGAGAATGCGAAAGTGGCCAGAAGAAGAGATTGCGGGACAACCGGGAAGAACTCGTTTTCGAGTCGTAAAGAAAACACGTTCCTAATTGATTTTTCTCCATCTTTGACGCCACGTCCATATACGGAGCTTGGAGAAACACGATATCTCGAAGCTCAGGTTGGTTCAGAAACACGTACTATGCGCGCGGTGCCCGGCACACGTCCGATGAGGGCGTGCTTTTTAGATCGAAAGCGATAGAATTTCGAAAGCAGCCGCTTGGATGCGAAAAGCAATCAGCTTCGTTTCCTGAGCGGCGCGTGAGGCGCGTGACATTAAAGAACGAACGACTCAGTTTTCAGCGAGGAGGTTGGCGCACCCAAAAGTGCGATTGAATTGAAGGACATGCCGTCTGTATGTATAAATATATCGCCCAGGTACAAGCTGGCATCTTGAGCTTCTTGCTTGGTTGTTTTGTGCGCGAGCCTATAGGCATTTAGAGATGGCTGATATTTTTTTCGGAATTAGTCCCGCTCCGTGCTTGGTGCAGTATC
>JALIZH010001352.1:0-26826 GCA_030522465.1 Rhipicephalus appendiculatus
GTTCCTCCCCACTGCTTCTATTTCGTTTGCTGCCTTTTCTTAAGGAAAGCATATGAGAAGTTTCATTAATTAATTAATTCATTCATTCATTCAAGGACGCACGTTTTTCAAGACTGTTGTGGAAAATAAGCGGCAAAGTTGGCTCTTATAGCGGTGATGTGAGCCTGTGCAGCCATTCATTCATCCACTCATTTATGCAAAGACGAACATCGCCAGCATATGAGCCGACTTTGGCGCTAATCTTCCAAAACTTTCTCGAAATCTTGGTCAGAGTGGGCTCATATTTGCAGCCGTTTCAACGAAATTTCGAGACCCACAGGAACATCTCCCCTAATTAATGTACTGCGACCTCTCTTCATAAGGTCCTACGCGATCTTGCGCCTGCTCAGCAATGTCGCCTCTTATTCTCAGCTCCATAAAACGCTCCGTGTGCTGGCAATACAGGTCGAAAAAACAAAGATGACTACGCTTAACAGAGTCAACGCGGCACTTTCGCTTGGCGCTGTGCTGAAGTTTCTTGATTGTGGCGTCAGATCGCGTTGCTTCGTCGAAGGCGAAAGGGTGCTGGCCGCCGACCACGTAATTCTCATCCGCATATAGGATTTCACAGGGCGAAACAGCGGAAATTATTGCGCGTATTCCCTTAAGACCACGTAGTCGGTGCATAGAAAGTTCGAAAACATTTGCCGCTCATAAATGCTCGTGGGGGAAAGCATGCTACGCATTACATAGTATGCACTAAGTGATTGAAGCACGTACTAGGGACAAGATATCGCTATGGCGTTAAACTCTTAACCCTTTCAGTCCCGAATTAACTATATTCAATGTAAGCAACTAGATTTTACATTTTGAGATGCGCATGATCGTGGTAGTCCAAAAAAACTGAAAAAAATCTTTGCTCACACTTTTCAGTGAAGAGTAATTAATGGGACAATTAATTTAATAAATAATTATTATTTAATAATATTTCCATAATTTTTACTTCGTTTATTACTTTAAATGTTAATCAGATAGGATAGCATAATGTCCAATAGCCAAAATTCAAATTTCCGGGACAGAACTAACATAAATGCCCAATCTCTGCACGGTGAAAGAAGACGCTGCCTCAGCAAAATGCGCGAACAGCACGACCGCTTCTGTCATTTCTTCGTTCAGACGTGACCTCGCTTTATTGTGTGTGCCATGTTGACACCACATGTAGGGCAGATGCTAAATATGGGCTCTTGAGGAAGAACAACGCTTTATCTTTACCAGATGCTTGCTGACTGACCTACATAATTTATGATTCCAATTGGAATCACTGGGGACTGAAAGGGTTAAAGGCGAAGCTTAAGGGTCCCCCCAATTTCGAGGTAACACTCCGCTTCGAGTCGTGTTGCCGATCGCATGCATCCCATCGAGTCCTGTTGTCCCGTCAAAAGCTGAATACTCATGCCATTCACTTGATTGCAGAACGGAGCTATGCCTGGGTCAGTGTATCTTGAGATAAGGCAAATCGTAGTTTCACTCGTAATAGGAGTGCTCTTTTCTTTTCCTTCGCTGATCCGTGTTATTAGGTTTCTAATAAATAAGGTCATGTGCTTCCTAACACTCGCTTGTTCGTGCTGACAGTATCTGATATTCGAAGCAGATATATACACGCACACTGCGCACGCTACGCAGGCACGAACATAATATATACACGCACGCAAGAACATATATATACACGCACTCTACGCACGCGCTAACTTAACACAGGGTGGCAGAACCCCACCCCACCTTCAAAAAATGTCAGCCGTACGATACTGGTGAAAGTATTAGAATTTTAAGGAACTCATAACTACTCAAAGTAAATTAATCTTTAGTTAACCATGTTAGGTCTCCGGAAATTAGCGATCGTTTATTCAGTGGAATGGTGATAAATTCATCACTCGAAAACAAGTCTATTCCAACATAGGTTGCGCTGCACTGTGTCGGAAAGGAACCAAGTGATGCGCCCGCAAGTCGAACGCTCTAAAATGTGGAATAATCGCTTTTTTGCAGTTCCTTTTAATTTTCTTGTGAGCTAACGAACCTAAACGGTCAGCGCGCCATGTTTAATGAGAATAGAGCACCGGAAACCGCAGAGCAAACGCAGGCATAAACGCTGCACGTTTGTCCTTAATAAATATATTTCAGGTCTCACTAGTAAAGTTCACGGGGAAGAAACGTACGTCAGTGATGGGGGGCGTAGCGAGGAATTTTTTCGGTGAAGTACACCCATCCTTTATGTATATTCGCGCGTGCGTTTGTGCACCTGTATATACACACATGCGAAATCAAAAAATTTTCCAGGGGAAGGATTAGAGCAGCTTGGGTATGGGTAGCAACTTGAGAATGGGTAGCGCTACGACTTGCACAGAAAACAAGCATACGCGATAAATACACTCACACACACAATGCAACAAATTTCCTGAAACGCTGGTTTATATATACGAAACTACACTTCGCTCTTTGAGAAGCCCGAATGTTGACAAGAATGCACACAAGCTAAATAATGGTGTACTCAACATGGAGAATGAAGTCGTCGCGAACGAACTGATTCGAACAAACCAACCATAGTGTCCATCACCTTCTTTCCAATGCATAAGTTTCTGATCGGCGCCGTTCTCCGTCGCGCGTCGTCTGCACCCTTCGGGAAGTGAGAGAACGATACGTTGCCGCCTTTCCACCGCGATGCCACGCACTATGGCACACAGCAATGGTCTTTGTACATCGCTTTCTTCTTTTTCGGGCGCGCGCGAGCGGCATGGCGAAAATAAAGGAACTATGCTGCCGCTTCTCATCGCGCGCAACGTGATAAAATATATCCTGTCAAGGTTGACCCTGTCGGTGCTGATTCAGGGCGCGGTTGGAATCGCGAATAGAATATGGAGGCCCCACTAATTTTGAATTCCATGCGCAGATCACCAGCGCTAGGGCCGATTGCGAACAGAGTGCGTAGTTCCGAGCAAGAGTGTTCTCGCCAGATATGTCATTGGAATGTATGCGGTTCGACGGGAGCTGTTGGTACAGGGATATCTAGCGAGGAAAGGCCAGGGCGACTGGGGATCCACATGATCCCAGCATTACGCTACGTTTTTTTTCTTTTCTGCGGACTTACAGTCACTCCGCCGTGTCTGTTGACGGGCACGTAGATGAAGCACAACATCTCGCAACGAGTTGATTCGCTATCCGTCGCAGCAGATGAAAGTGCCTGTGGCAATAGAAGAAAACGGCATATCGGAAAGAAAGGTTCTTTTCGCGCTACCACCACCAGAGTTGTACGGTACCTCATCATCCGAATATCCCCGAACGACTTCCTCGATGAAGCCTACCAATTAGGCCTCTTGGCAGGCAGGCGGAAGATCACGTCACATTCCCGTTGGGGCCCATGAGCTTCACACTCGCTGAGTCCGAAGAATGCGCACTGGAGAGGGAGCTTATTGCGTCTGACTCCGAACTGCTACTCTCTAGAGCAACAACAGAAGCACACGGTACGAAGCGTTTTTACGGTAGTCCTTGGTGGACCGCGACTGTGAACATCCGGACAGGTCGGGGAGAAAGGCGGGAGATATGTCACGCGGACTTCCGGCAAAATCCGCTGATTTTGGCGGTTCAAGAAGTCGTGCTCCCGCAGACCAATCTGTAATCCGTGGCTGTTCCCAATCTGCCATCGGTACACCGGCCACGGTGGTCTAGTGGTTATGGTGAACTTCGGATAAAAAGCGCTACAACGGGACAAAGAAGGAAGGGGACAGGACCAGCGCTTGGTCTTGTTCCTTCCTTCTTTGTCCCGTTGTAGCGCTATTTATCCGAAGTTCAGTATGTACCAACAAGCCCGCATTATACACTATATAAGTGGCTATGGTGCTCGTTCTGCTGACCCGCAGATCGCGGGATAGCATCCAGGCCGCGGCGGCCATATTTTTGATGGAGTTGAAAATGCTTGAGGCCCGTACACATGGATTTAGGTGCACGTTAAAAGAACCCCCAGATGGTCGATACTTCCGGAGTCCTCCACCTATGACGTCTCACATAATCATACTGTGGTTTTGGGACATTAAACGCGAACAATTATTATTATTATTGCCATTGGAACACACACAATTCACGCTCCTACTCTACCATAGGAATGTGATTGCTGCATACAGAGCTAGAAAACTTGATCTAGATCTGCCAATGGAATTCAACAATACTTTGACGCAAATCGGCCTGAATTGTCGCTCATAAATATTACGAACAGATAATGCGAAAGCAGGTGCAACAGCTGGTACATATTTTTTATTTAAAAAACTTGTCTATTTTATACAAACTGCGCATCAACTGCTTCAGGCACACAACATCGTGCAAAATATGGCGAGATTCTTTTGATTCAATTTCCTTGAGATACTCGAAAAAAATGGCACCTTTATTTTCCAAACTGCAGAGCAGTGTTTTAACATATTGTCATGCGGCCGTGACGGTGAAGCATAGGCCAGACGTGAAAGATAATACGTCAGTCTTTGGAAGGCGGGGTAGGTCAATACAGTCGGTGGAGAAGACGAAAAAGAAGGGGGTTTTCGCCTTCCCGAGTGGTCTTAGGCGAGTGCGCAAGGGATCATGGGAGTTTTTTTTAGGACAATGGATGAAACAGCGTCCCCTATGTGACGAGGCGGTGACCTGCACTTCACCAAGCTAAAGATTTTATTCTTATTATTTTTTTTGCAATACCGATTATATGGACACTCGGCTGCTCTTTGCCGTCGTCGTCGCGGTCATGCCCCGTATATGTATGTATATATATATATATATATATCTATATGAAAGCCACGAAGAAAAAATAATTCAGAGCAATATTTTCCAACGTGTGAAATCCAACGGGCGACCTCTCGCAGCGCTAACTGCTAGGCCACAGAAGCGCACGTGCTTCAGCATGCTAACGGCGAGCTATTTCTATACACCGTTTTCCGCTGGTGGTACGCCGATCTCGGAGAAATATCAGCGTGTTTTATGCCTTACCAGCGAGATGGCGCGAAGTGCGTGCTCGGCGCCCCACTCGTTGCGATGGGTTGGCTCCTAAAGCTGCACTTAGCCCTCTGGGGCGCGCAGTTTTACGTCGATGCGAACAGTTTTACGTCGTATGCTTGCGTCTGAAAGATTGAGTTTGGGTTAGAGAGCGCACAAGGGTCACTTCGCTCGCTGCAGAGGCCCCGTTTCGGAAAGAAGCGCGCTGTTAAAACACAGTGAAGTAACAACTGTGACACTTGTTAGTTCGCGCTCGTCCTGTGTATACCTGTGCGTATGTTTCGTGCGTCCTATGTGTTTAAGCAGTGCGTTAAGTGCTGTGAACATTGTTAGACCGCACTAGTCCTGTGTGTGTTCTTCTCGTACGCAGGAACACTATTTGACTAGGGAGCCTAGGAGCTGCGCTCCAAAAGATCGCACGCATGTTTAATTTTGGGGAAACGCATACTGTGTTTGAAGTTTTAGCTATCTGCAGTTCTAACAATGTAACGTTCGTTACTTATTGCCACAGAAACTGGCAGCGCTCGAGTGCTACGCACACCACTGTATGCACTGCAGGCGTCGCGAACCAATCAAAATGCTGACAGGCCCGGTACGACCAGCGAAGCCATCCGCAGGGCACCTGCACGCCCTGCATGTGCACGAGCTCCGACCGAGGGGGCCAGCGCGCATGACGGAGGAAGAAGGCGAGGCTAGAGGCCCGTGGCTCGTGATATCGACAGACTCCGCATTCGCTATCTTTCGTCTTCGTTTGCTTTATCGGTTACCCCTGACGGCGACGCCGCTCAACGCAGGAACGCGCGCCTAAGAGCTGCGCTCTAAACAAGCCAATGCGAATGTCGTGAAGTACGAGGAATCGCCCGAACGCTTGTATTATTGCGTGGCAGAAGCGTAGAATCGTACTATGCGTCAAAACATGTGAACTGTGCAACTGGTGGTTGGCTTCAAGGCCCAACAATTACAAATCGCGCAGGTATAATTAGTCCTCGCCATCAGCAACACCATCAACAAAATGTGCATTCGTGCGGGGGGGCGTGTTGCCACTTACAGGCGCGTAGTGGGTACTTCAACAATTCGCTAAAGTGGGCTCAACACCGCTCGCAGAATGATGCATTCACCCTCCAGGCTACTCTGCTGCTCCTGTCTGCTACCACACCTGCTGCGGACCCCCCTGCGAGCCTTTACAGCGGCGGTAGCGGAATGACCCAAATATTGGACGAAAGCCCCAACGCTAGCCTCCATCCACGAACACGCCTGGCAACATGGGCTGTCCACGGCCACAGTCAGTGATGGCGGCGCAGGATATAAGCAGCTGCCGAATTCCACCCCTTCAGGGCACAACAGCGTTCTCGGAATGGTGCCCTCCCCCACACTGCGTACTCGGGTTAGTTACTTCAGTGTAAGAACTTGAGTGAAAACCAGCCTGTTTCCTTGTGGTATCTTACCCCCGAAGTTGTGATGAATGTGTTGAAAATGTTTGCGACGCTGAAACGTAGAGCTGCCCTGGGCCTTGTAAACCTACTCCTAATTCTTTCCGGTGATATCAAACAAAACTCGGGTTCCTCTAGCACTGACGTACTAGCAAAAGCTCCCGCTACAGTGCAAAGGATAGAATTAGGCCAAGATGAAATACGCAATGACTTACACGCGTTCAAGAACAGTCAGAATGGTCAACGTTGTGTTGATACAGCTATCCTTGAGAATTCACGCAGTTAAAGTTGAAGCAGTAAAAATGAAAAAAAAAAACCAAAACAAGTAGATTAAGACAGCATGTCATCCGACTGCAGGTCCTTCGGTTGCTTTAAACGAACATATTGGGTGAATTCAACTGAGATTCGGTGACACTGAAAATTGACTGAGGCGACCGAACCTGATCTTTTTTGGTATCCCGGATGATCAACATGAAATTTCGTAATCAGCAGAAAAAAAAAAAAAAACCACCAGGCCTGCGCAGAACGCGCAGCACAGCCACAGCGAAAGCTGGGAGAGCGGCCTTTAGCCTTTTTTAAACACTCTTGGGGCAACTTGGGGCGTACGGCAGGGAGACACGATCTCTCCGATGCTATTCACCGCGTGTTTACAGGAGGTTTTCAGGGCCCTAGATTGGGAAGAATCAGGGATAAGAGTTAATGGAGAGTATCTCAGTAACCTGCGATTCGCTGATGACATTGCATTGATGAGTAACGCGGGAGACGAGTTACAGCTTATGATTACTGAACTGGATACGGAAAGTAGAAGAGTAGGTCTGAAAATTAATATGCATAAAACTAAAGTAATCTGGAACAATCTTGGCAGAGAACAGCGCTTTGCGATAGGTGGCGAGACACTGGAAGTTGTAAAGGAGTACGTCTACTTAGGACAGGTAGTAACCGCGGAGCCGAACCATGAGAGTGAAATAACTAGAAGAATAAGGATGGGATGGGGCTCATTCGGCAAGCATTATCAAATCATGAATGGTAGTCTACCACTATCCCTCAAGAGGAAGGTATATAACAGCTGCATCTTACCGGTACTTACCTACGGAGCAGAAACCTGGAGACTTACTAAGAGGGTTCAACTTAAACTGAGGACGACGCAGCGAGCGATGGAAAGGAAAATGATAGGTGTAACCTTAAGAGACAGGAAGAGAGCAGAGTGGGTGAGGGAACAAACGGGGGTTAAGGATATCATAATTGAAATCAAGAAGAAGAAATGGATATGGGCCGGGCACGTAGCACGTCGGCAGGATAACCGCTGGTCATTAAGGGGTAACTGACTGGATTCCAAGAGATGGCAAACGCGTGAGGGGGGAGACAGAAAATTAGGTGGGTAGATGAGATTAAGAAGTGTGCAGGTATAACGTGGCAGCAGAAAGCACAGGACTGGGTTGATTGGCGAAACATGGGAGAGGCCTTTGTCCTGCAGTGGTCGTAGACAGGCTGATGATGATGGGGCAACTTCTACAAGCCCACTTACATAATACCCACTACGCCATAAATCACAATTTTAAATGCGAATGCATTTCTTAGTCGGGCTATGTCAGGCGCATCCGGCGGCGTCCGCATCTCTCCGCTCTCACTCCCCCCTCCCATAGCAACAGCTGCGGGCGCGCGCGCTTATCCTCGCCCCTAGCAACCGGAGCAGGTGGTGCGGGCGGAGTAGCGGAGAGTGAGTGGAGAGGAGGAGCGCGCTCTGGTGTGTGAGGGCGCTCGCATCGCGGGAGCTCGGCGGAGCTCCCTCGTGTGTGGAGAGAGTGTAGGAGAGGGTACGTGCATGCTTCGCCGCTCCTTCTCTCGCCGTTCGCTCTCTCTCCTCCCAGCGCCCCACTCTCCCGTCTGCTCGCTCGCACGTATATATATATATATATATATATATATATAAAGAAAAAAAAAACACGCACTGCGCCGTGCTCTCGACCGTGCTGCAGAAATTAGGCGCCTTTTCTGTCTTCGAACCACAACCACCATATATAAATGGAGTGAAGCGCGCGAAATGCATTCGCATTTCCTCACGATTCCCTTCGGGGAGGTGGGGGCATTTTTTTATGTAGTGACGAAGCGTCTACTATGCCATTATTCGTCATTCTTCGGAAAAGCGCGGTGCCCGCTACACTCTTGTAACGAATTATGTGCACTTAGTTGATGCTGTGGCTCACGACGATGAATTGTGCCTCAGGCTTTTGTAATGGGTTGGAACATTGAACGACCCACTGGTTAAGCAATTCACATTGTGTGACGCTTGGTTCTTACTTTACTGCTCTAAAACACTTTACAACACACTTTAACGCGATTCCTTACCCGATATGAAGCCTGCGTAGGGTCAGTTTGCCCTGTAGTTTCAAGCAGCGGCGTAGCTCTGTTATAGAGTGCTGGGCTGCCACGCAGAGGTCCCGGGTTCGATTCCCATTCTTTCATAGGTGTTTTTTTATTTAGTTTTTTTTTCTTATTTCGAGCGATATTGGTTACGGACACCGGCGGCGGTGGCGGCGGACAACTACGGCGCTGAAACGACCCTTGTTGTGATCTCATAACAGCTTTCGCTGTAAAAGCTCTTGATCTGTGTTCCCAACAGCTCGGTCTATGTCTGCAACCAGCACAAACGAACGTACCCACAGACTTGGTCAATATCGTACTGACAAAAAACTGCCTATCATAGTGAATTTTACGTCCTACGAAGACAAGCTGTATATTTTAGAACTGGACAATCAGTTTAAAGGTACACAGTCCTCTGTACGGGAACATTTTTCAGTACCAACGCGGTTAGCTGAAGAAAGCTCTTGAAATATGCTAGGTCCAAAAAATGTGCGCTAAACTTAATATTGGCGGACAGCGCATTGACAACTTCGTTTATTCTTACGAACCTACCTCAGAAGCAGTGAAAGAATCTTCAGATAGCCAACAGCTAGATCAAGACCACGTGTCGCTGATAGCCCTATTCCGTCAGCTAACGAAAAGTGCCTCAAGTTCTCACTTATTGGTGTATTTTACGAACATACGCAGCCTCTTACCCAAACGCATCCAGCTTTGTTGGTACCTGGATGATAGCTCCAGCGACGGTCTTTGGCTCGCAGAAAGGTGGTTACATCCAGGTATTTGTCATGCGAAGTTCTATCGGATGGCAGCCGTTTTAATATATAAGAAAGACATGATTGGTAAACGAGGAGGTGGCGTTGGAATTGCCGTTATTAAGCGTGGTAGTTCTTTCCTAGTTGACAGTTATAGCCCGCTTGGGATTCTACGGGTTGCAATCCCGTCGCGCTCATCCAACGCTACTTTCGGCATCTATTATCGCCCGCCCGATTATTTCACGAAGTTTACTTAAGGGCTACATTACAATATATGTGTTAAGACGAAATACCAAAATCCAGATATATTTTTATTTGATTTTCCCCACATAGACTGGCCTAACATGGCTTCCCAAACAGGTACTGCTAATGAATAACTTCAACTCACACTCGTGCTTTCCTTTGTACAACATATTAAGCAACCTATGCGCGGTAACAACATTCTGGATCTCATGTTAAAGTCCTCTCCAGAAAGAGTTGGTCCTATTTTTCGTCAAGATGGTTACAGTGATCGTACCCTCCTTCATGCAAAAAAATTGAAAATCCACATTTCTCACGTCATTGTGTGCCCAAGCTAATACTAAATTACAAGACAGCTGACGTTGAAGCCATAATGCGACATTTTTGGGACAAGTTCTTCCCCTTCCTTTTTGTTGAGATCGGTTCATGAAAACTGGGCACTATTCAAAAGCAAAGCAGGCCAACTCATGCGTGATCACGTGCCGCTGATTTCCATAGGTACTAACATATCAAAGTTATGGTTCACGAAGTCGCTCCACTCACTCAGAAACAAAAATAAAAACATGGTTGATCCCTCCGTCATAGAAATCGGTATAGCACGAAAGTGGAACGTGTCCTTAGAAAACTAGTCGAATGTGTACTGTACAACGATATAAGAGAGCTGGCACAATGTGTATTGGTGTTTTCACAGTTATAGCACCATTTAATGTGGATGCATCCACGTTGACGCGTGATAGTACATCTGTATCCCGACGACTAACGTCCATGATTAATGATTAAACAAACCGTTGTGGTCATAGATGCTTGTGGTGTACGGTGAGAGCGGAGTCATTGAAAGCGATGTGAAAGCCAGAAGAGCATCACTGATTGGGCGCCGAACTTGGGCTAAGGCATGTCTAGGAGGTGTTGGCTAAGGTCGCCTACTCGCGGCATGTTAGAGTTTTAAGGCGAAAGCCTTTAATGTCTCATGCTCACGTCCGTCCGGTGTCCGTCCGGTGTCCGTCCGGCGTCCGGTGTCCGGCCGTCCGGTGTCCGTCCGTCCATCCGTCCATCCGGTATCCGTCCGTCCGTGCGTCCGTCCGTCCGTCTGTCCGTCCGTCCATCCGTCTGTCCGTCCGTCCGTCTGTCCGTCCGGTGTCCGTCCGTCCTGTGTACGACCGTCCACACCCCCACTGCGCATGCGCCAACCCATAAAAAAAATAAAAATAAAAAACATCCTCTCCACCTCTCTCTCCTCTAGGCATCCCTCCCCGCGGAGGCCACACCCTCACTGCGCATTCGCGTCCCCTCCCTGTCTCCCCTCCTACGCTCCCCCCCTCTCTCCTCTAGGCATCTTTGCCCACAAGGTCCACACCCCCACTGCGCATGCGCGTCATCCCCTCTCCTACGCTCCCCCTCTCTCGCCTCGCGACGCCGACGCAGGCAGCGTCTGCTAGCGAGTTTCTTGGTTGAAAAAACCGACTGCTCGCGCTGCACAACCGTTCATTGTCCATCCCGTATATATGGCAATGGATCTTGACCTCCAAGGTGGTGCCGGTGGGACATTTCTCCTGTGCGTTGTTGAACAATAAAAATTCGCAGCGTGCGCGTTAACTAAAAGCCGACTGCGGGTCTCTGTGTCCAGTCGGAGTCTTCTGTCTCTCATTGCCCATTAGCAGCGATTGGCATGTTCCAGTAGGAAACACCGCTCCATCACTGCGTGCTTTGCGCCTCCTCAGTTTTCTCTCCTGCGCGACGCTGCGATAGCGCCAGCGTCAACGCCACCGCCAATGTAAGCGTTAGCGCCCGCTGCTTCGCATCTACACATGGTTCCCTTTAGCGGGAGATGGTGTAATTTTTTTGTCTTCTGATCATGCGCATTTTATCGACTTCATTTCCGTGTCGGAAATGCGTCACTCAAATCTTGGTGGACCCCGGCATAAAACACTTTCGTGTTAAAAAGCGACGTCTGGATAAAATAGCCAAGAACTCGGTTTTACCAGTATCAAAGACACGACATAAAGCCTCCAAAAAAGAGCATTTGAACGCCATATGCAGGCCTAAACTAAATTTTTATCTCATAACCTTCAATCGTTAATCAGACATAATCCTGTGAAATTCTAGAAAACAATCTCACCTTCAAAAAAGTCATGTCATTTCTCACTTTCAGACGATGACGGTAATGCCATTCCACACGATGTGTTTGCAACTGCTTTCATTCACTACTTCCGTATCTACAAGTGAGAACTTCTTCAACGTGTCATCTTTCCCAGAAGTTAGCTACGAATGCACGAGCTTTATAAATGTTACATCTGAGGGAATAGCGTCATTAATTAACAAATTAAAGATATCCACCTCGTCTGGCGCGGACGGCATTAACTCCAAAATTCTTAAACTAACAGTAATGCCGTGAAGTGCAATTCTGGCTGATAATTTTCAACAGTCTATGCCCATAGGTGAAATTCCATCAGATTGGAAAATTGGCAAAGTGATTCCCGTTCACAAATCGCGGGATAAAAACAAGGTTTGTAACTATCGACCGATATCACTAACCGGAGTCCCCGGTAAATTTCTTGGTCACATCAGTGTCTCAGACGTAATCAGTCATTTGGAATTTAATATTTCTGTTTTCAAATCCAGCGTGGGTTTAGAAAAGGTTTCTCATGAGAAAGGCAGCTTCTAGAATAATGACCTATCTGAAACGCTGATGATAATTTTCAGACCGGTTACGTATTCATAGACTTTTGAAAAGCATTCGACCATGTCGCCCACTGTCGCCTCATAGCAAAGCTTTCATAACTTACCACCAATTCCTTCGTTGTCTCCTGGCTCTGAAACTTCTTGTCATTTCGTAAACCGTTCACAGTCATCGATAGTGCTTCATCTCCCGTTGCTGGCGTTTCGTCTGGTGTACCGCAGCGTCTTGGTCCCTGTCATATTTTTCATATTCATTAACTACTTGCCATTCCAGATAACTTAGAAAATCGCAATGTACGCTGTATAGAAAAATTCATAGTCAGTGACCATAGCGTACTTCAACACGGCCTCGACCATGTAACGCATTGCTGTAGACAATGGCTTATGAGTTTGAACGATAAGAAATGCCAAACCATGACTTTTGGGCGCAATCTCTCGATTTTTATGTTTGATTATTCTCTTATTGACCGCAGGGGAGTCTGCGCAAGCAGGCGTTTGATGTGTAGTGACACCACGGGCCCTAGCCAACAGTGGGGCTTCGACCCCCTCCCACGCCTAGCCGTGCGTGGCTTCGCCGTGTACGGGGAAAAGGGGATCCTGGGGGTTGGGCCTATGCCGGGTGATTGGACTTCTAAGCCCTCCCCCCCTTCCCCCGACGGAGGCAACACACCCCTTTGGCCCTGGCTTCACGTAGACGGCAACCCTGGGCTGACCCACCCAGGGGTAATCACCAGTCGCTTTTTCCTATCTCTCTCTCCCTACATCTTCGTCTTTCTCTCTCACTTTCAATCTTTCCTGTCTTTTCCTCTCTTCTAGTTACTTCCAGTTTTCTTGGAGTCAAGGGTTAACCTTGCGTGTTCCACCCCACCTTGGGAGGCGTCACATCTGGTTATAGTGGCGGTGCACAGCTGGCGTACGCAAGCATTTCCCTAATGTCTTGCAGCGTTCCCTTGTTGGGTTCGGTGGTTGGTGGCTGCCACCACTGCCGAATATAATCCATATTTTATGGCTAAAAACTTTCCCCCCACTACCCAATAATCGCGCCCTGAAAAGGGTGCGCACCAGCAAACTTGCAACTTTTTGAACCGAGCAAAGACAACTTCCCACTTATCATGTTATACATAGTGACACGCCTGCAAAGCCAGTAAGAAAACTCTCCCCATTCTTAGTTTGAAGCTGTCTGATAGATACACTTGGAACAGGCTACAAAGCAACGAAAATGGCTAGTGGAGACCTCCTCATCGAAGTCCCAGACAAGGAACAATGTGCAAAACTATCCAGCCTGAAGACCTTTGGTGATGTCCCCGTCACTGTATCAGCCCATCGTTCAGTGAACACTGGCCGAGGTGTTGTATCGGAGGATGACTTAGTTGACCTGACGGATGCTGAACTTTTTGACGGCTGGAAACATGAGAATGTGGTCAATGTCCAGGGAATTAGATCAAGCGAGATGGCAAGGATACTCCAACAAAACACAAAATCATTACTTCCGGCTCCAGCGATCTTCCTGACACACATTTAACTGGGTACACAAAGCTCCGTGTCCACCCACACATTCCAAATCCCCGACGATGCTTGCAGTGCCAGAGGTACGGTCACGGTTCCCAGACATGTCGAGGCCAGCCCACATGTCCAAAGTGCGGGTCAACGGAGCGCAACTCAGAAACATGTGGCAATGCACTTCACTGCATGAACTGTGATGGCGATCACGCCGCGTACTCGCGCTCGTGCCCGTCTTGGAAAAAGGAAAAGGACATCATCGCACTGAAAGTGAAAGAAAACATTTCATTCGGGGAAGCGCGAAAGCGTCTCTCGTTCCTTCAAGGAACAAAGTATGCTGATGCGCTGCGAAAAGGGGCAGCGCTGCACCAGCCTCAGGCAACTTCCAGTGGACTGGCGCGTAGCGAGCCAGTGGCCGTGCCACCTGCCGCTTTGGCGGTAGCAAGTAAGACCTCTATTTGCATCGAAGCACAGCCCCTCAACCTCTGGGCTGCTGGGTAAAGTGACCTCTCCGCACGCGGCGAGGTCTCTACCATGGTCAACAAATCTGCAACGGTGGCTGTTCACTTCCTCAGTCGAGGCAATGGACACCAGCAAATCTCCTTCGGCGTCTTCGATGCCGAAGGACCGGAAGCATTTCACTCGAGCGCTTGAAAAAAGACAAAGCGACTCGAGTGATTGCACCCGAGAAAAGCATATAGATCAGGAATGTACTTGTACGCAGATGACCAACACTACGCTACAAATGAAAATGGACACCCAAATAATTCAATGGAAAGCGAGAGGTTTAATTCGCAATTTGGATGATATCCAAGAGCTGCTTTCTGAATTCCATCCAAAGGTTACTCTGCGTACAAGAAACACATCTAAAGTCAACCCACAAAAACTTTCTTCGACATTATGTTGTCTTTCGTAAAGACCGTGATGACGCTCATGCGTTATCCGGGGGCGTTGCGATTATAGTAGACAAAACGATAGCTTGTCAAGGATTACAGCTGTGAACGCCTTTGGAAGTAGTGGCCGTTCAGGCTGTCCTTTTAATAAACTCATCACCATCTGTGCGCTTTACATACCCCACATTACAAATTACCCAAGCATGAATTTGTCCTTAATCAATGAATTGCCAGAACCTTACCTCGTTGTCGGCGATTTCAATGCGCACAGCAGCTTTTGGGGTGACTCTCGTAGCGACGCTAGAGGTCGTCTGATTGAGGATTTCCTCTTTTCCACTGGTTCATGACTATTAAATAAAAAGGAGCCCACGTTTTTTAGCCTCGCGAACAAAACATATCCATCCATCAATCTTAGCATTGTCTCACTCACGCTTTTACCTAATTTTAACTGGGAAGTGGTTAAAGTGGTTAAAAACCCTTACAGGAGCGACCACTTGTCAATGCTACTGAAAAATCCAAAAGAAAGCAAATCTCCTCCACAGGCTCCACGGTGGAAGCTTGATACAGCTGAGTGGGAGAAGTTCCACTCTCTGACAAAATCTCATGGGCAGACATGCCTTCCTCATGAATTGACGCCGCTGTCCAGTATTTTACTACTCTTGTAATCGACGCCGCCTCACAAAGCATATCTCACGTTAACAATTTGAGGGGGAGACGCCGAGTTCCATGGTGGAATGAGGAGTGCCGTAAGGCCCGCAAGAAACAGAACACAGCCTGGGGCTGCTGCGCGATTCGCCAACTGCGGAAAATTTAATAAACTTTAAACAGGTCAAATCGCAAGGCCGGAGAATCCGCTGGCAGTCCAGAAGAGAGAGTTGGCAGAGAATTCCCAAGAGCATCAATTCTTACACGGATCAGGCAAAGGTATGGGATAGAGTTGGTAGGATGAAGGGCCATGAAACATCTTTTCTTCCTTCGGCAAACACACATGGTGACTCCTTGGAAGATCAGGCTAACTTGCTTGACGCACATTTCCAACATGTATCCAGTGCGTCAAACTACTCTGAAACCTTTTAAAGGCACAAAACACAAATAGAATGACAGAAATTAGAACATAAAAGCAAGAAAACTGAAGGATGCAACCAACGCTTCCGCTTAGCAGAGCAGGAGGCAGAACTTGACTGTTGCAACAAATCTGCTCCAGGTGGCGACCGCATAATATACGACATGTTGAAACACCTCCCCTCTGAAACACAGAATACCCTCCTTTGTCATGCCGTTCTCCGGCGAGATCACCTCTGCTTGGAAAGAAGCTATTATTATCCCTGTCTTGAAACAGGGCAAGGATCCGTCTTCTGTTTCGAGCTACGGCCCTATATAACTAAGAAGTTGTCTATGTAAATTGTTTGAAAAAATGATTAACCGCCGTCTTCTACATTTCCTGGAATCAAAGAAGCTCCTAGACCCATATCAGTGCGGGTTTCGAGAGGGCCGGTCCCCGACTGACCATCTCGCACGTATCGAATCACACATTTGCGAAGCTTTTTGTCCACAATCAAGTTGTCTTTACGTACTCCTTGATATGGAGAAGGCGTACGATACTACCTGGTGGTTTGGAATATTGAGGGATCTCTCACACCTGGATGTACGAGGCACGATGCTCAATATAATAGAAAGCTACTTGTCGAACCGCACATTCCGTGTTGGAGTGGGCAATGCCCTATCAGGACCATTTGTGCATGAAACTGGAGTGCCCCAGGGAGGGGTAATCAGTTGTACACTTTTTATTGTTAAAATGAATTCCTTGCGTATGTGCATTACGCCCACCATGTGTGATTGTACATATGTAGATGATGTAGATAGAGGATTTATATCATGCAATCTCGCCACGTGTGAACGGCAGGTACAGCTTGGACTGAACGAGGTGGCCAAGTGGGCAGGCTAGAATGGCTTTTGTCTAAATCCACAAAAGAGCACTTGCGTCGTGTTTTCCAGAAAACGAGGGCATTGGTAGACATTTACCTGCAGGTTCAACGTCTACCCGTAATAACGGAGCAAACATTTTTGGTGGTAATTCTGGATGCAAAGCTAACCTTTGTACCTCATATAAAATACCTCAAAAATAAGTCTATGAAATCACTGAACATTTTGAAACTGTTGTCACACACCAATGGGGTAGCGAGAAGAAGTGCTTAATAAATCTTTACAAAAGCCTCATCCGCTAACGTCTAGACTATGGAGCCATTATTTATCAGTCTGTCTCATCAAACGCCTTGAAAATGCTGGACCCCATCCACCACTTAGGTATCCGGCTATCTACAGGTGCTTCTGGACAAGCCCTGTAGAAAGCCTCTATGTGGAATCTTACTTGTCGTATGTATATTTCATCAAGGTGAACGCAAACTACGAACGAACACCCCGCACACACGACAATCAATGATTTGTCCAGCTCTGCCCTGTTTTACAACCGTTCTTCGGTAAGACAGCCCTACGCACTTTGCGTTTGGGGTCTAGCTCAGGAAATGGGTCTGCCACTCCTTGAACACCGTTTAGTGTCTCCCGCTGTAGATCTCCTGCCATGGCAGTGGCAGCTTATAGATTGCGATGTATCTTTCGTGCAGGTTACTAAGCACGCTCATTTTGCACATATCTGCATACACCTCCTCGAATTACAGCACAAGTACTCCTACCCTGAATTATTTACAGATGCATCAAAATCTCAAACTGTTGTGTCCTACGCAGCGGTCGGACCATCCTTTTCCGATGCCGGTGCTCTGCATCCCAACACAAGCATTTTCACAGTGGAAGCTTATGCGATATATGCGGCCGGTAAACACATTCAACAAGTAAAACTACAAAAGACAGTTATATATACAGATTCTCTAAGTGTAGTAAAAGCTTTCAAACAGCAAAAAAACATACAAGTCCTCTCCTCAACTCTCTATAGTCAATATTATGCACGATCTACGCACTAAAACAGGATGCTGTCGTATGCTGGGTGCCAGGGCACCGCGAGATAGAAAGGAACGTGCTGGCAGACCAGCTAGCTGCATCCGCCCACGAATACGCTATCGTTACACCATGGCTGTCCCTGCATTATAACTGAAGCCCTCCCTAAAACGGGCGTTCAGAGCTCATTGGCAGCACTTATAGGATAAGGAAAAACAAAATAAGCTACATCTTATAAAACCGCATCTTAGCAATCGGCCGCCGATATCTAAGTCACGTCATACAGAAAAAAAATTCAAGGACCCTTTGTACATTCCAAAGTGTGCGGAGAAAGCTTGTGGCCATTCGCGTAACTATATCATTTTTTTTTTGTTTTGTCGGATGGACGGATGGATGGACACGAAATGACGGACGGACACATGGACGGACGGACGGACACATGGACGGACGGACGGACGGACACACGGACGGAGGGACGGCCGGACATGGACGGATGTGCGGACTGACACGGGTGGACGGACAGAAACGGACGGATGGACGGACGGATGGAGACGGACGGATGGTCGGACAGGCGGACTCATGGATGGACGGATGGACACGGACAGACGGATGGACAGACACGGACAGACGGACGGACGGACGGACACACGGACGGGCGGATGATTGGACGGATGGACGTGTGCATGAGACATTAAGGGCTTTCGCCTTAAAAGCTACGAAACTTCTACGAGAAGTCTTGAAGAAGAAGACATGCACCTTGGGTGTTGTGATGCAAATTCGTCTTTTGGTTCGTAACGGCCCTCTATGTCTGAGCCACTGAGAGTCTTATTCACAAAGCAGTTGGTTTAACAAACCAACACACGAAACATTTAATCAAGAATTCAAGCGAAAACTATACATGTACACAAATCTAAATTTAGTAAAAATTTACTGCACATCCTAAACCACTGCTAATTACAACCAAAACGTAAGTTGAATGATCTAAACTAGATAGTCTAGCTCTAACGCGGCTGAGCGGCCGAGCGGAGAAGAACCCGAGTTCAGTCTGACCAAAACACGGATGCTTGACTGGTCGGGTTGACGTGGGCTGGCTGGCGACGACGATTGACCGGCGACTGGCGGGCGAGACGTTGAGATGCCAGGCGCAGACGGGGACATGGACGGACGGACGGACGCGGGTGGACGAACGGATGGACACGGACGGACGGACGGACACGGGTGGATGGATGGATGGATGGATGGACGGACGGACGGACGGACGCCGGACGGACGTGAGCATGAGACATTAAATACTTTCGCTTTAATAATGCTCTGCAGACTTAGAATAAGACACACACACAGTAAATTGGCTTGTAGCATAGCGCAGAAACACACACGGACAAAGAATAAGACTGGACGAACACTTATTCTTTGTCCGTGTGTGTTTCTTCGCTATGCTACAAGCCAGTTCACGATTGTTGTGTCCCAAGCGCACCTTTGTTCCCGAGCGAGCCCCCGAACGTCTTGAGTGAAGCGGTACACCGTTCCTGCGGACGTCCGGTTGTCGACTCCTTCCCTCTCCCCCGCTCGTTACAAACGAGTCACCGCGCGTTTTCCCCGGCAGTTCGGCTGCCGCCTCCAAGTAGGAATAAACACGTTTTTAACCGTTCCTGCCTGTCTATGCTTTTGAGGCTACCGCGCCCCGCGCGTACGTCTCGGGGCCGACGACACATCCGGACATAACAGTGGCGACGAGGAAGTGGATTTGGACCTGCGCTACGCAACGCTTTTGACAAGCTACAAGTCATGGCTACGCACGGGCTCCAAAATCGGCTACCCGAATTCAACGGCTCATCATGGTCATCGTGGTTTGGACTCCTCCAATTTTACTTCGAGGCTAACAACATCACTGATGCAGCAATGAAGAGAGCCAACCTGCTAACGCTGTGCGGGGAGCAGACATACGACACAGTCTGTGCCCTGATTCAGCCACGCACTCCAGCAACCGTAGACTACGATGACATCGTAGCTGCGCTGCAGGAGCACTACGACCCAAGACCATCAGAGGTCTACAGCCGAGCCCGCTTCCAACGGCGAGACCAACGGGAAGGCGAAACAGTGAGCGAGTACGTAGCGGCTCTCAAAAAGCTCTCTGCTGACTGTAATTTCGGAACGTTGACCTCGACAACTTCAGCTACTGCGCAGGAGGGAGGATCGACTGCCACACCTGCTAACACCACTATGCTCCCCTTGGACATTATGTTGCGGGACCGTTTTGTTAGCGGACTGCGCGACGAAGGTCTACAACAGCGCCTGTTCGCGGAGACGAGTCTGACCTTCTCCAAGGCATATGACATCGCCCAGCGAGCAGAGAGCGCCGGTCACCAGCAGAGGGATATTCGACGGAACGTCAAACCGGTACATCACACCAGTCAGCAGTCAGGCCATTCCACGACTACGCCTAATGGAAGGAAAAAACACAGCGCTGTTGGCGATGCGATGACATGCACGATCCCCAGGTATGCCGATTCAAAACAGCTACCTGCAACTTAAACGGGGACACACTGAAAAGGCATGCATCACCAAGCGCAAACAGCTCCGGCCGAAGAATTCAGTGCAACGGAACAACAATGTCGAGGCACAAGAGGGCCAGATGCCAGTTAACACGAGCACACCACGGACATCATCGGCACTGTATGATCTAAACGCCGTTGTGAACCTCGGCACGAGACCAAAGATTACCACAGAAATCATGGTACATCAACGCCCCATCAGGTTCGAGGTGGATTCCGGAGCAGCGTGTACGCTCATCAGCGAGGACACCTTTCGCGCCACTTGGCATGAGAACGCGCCAGCTCTCCAGAAAGACGACACGCAGCTGAGAACGTGGTCCGGACATTCCCTTCCACTACTGGGCTGTGCCAACGTAGACGTGTACTACAACGGTCAGACCCATCAGCTACCACTGCTTGTCGTCCACGGCTCTGGATCAAGCCTGTTGGGACGAAATTGGTTCACCTCTCTTGGAGTGGTCATTGGCGGAGTTCACCACACACCCAGCTATCCGTCAGTGGAGCAGCTTCAAGAGAAGTACCAAGCGGTTTTCTCCGAAGAAATACCAGGAAACAACGGACCTCCAGTCACACTGGAACTGCGGGAGGATGCGACGCCTAAATTTTTGAAAGCTAGGTCGGTACCTTTTGTCCTACGAACGTCAGTCGAGAATGAGCTTGACCGACTGCAGCAACAAGGAATCATCGAACCGACGCAACATTCAGAATGGGCTACACCACTCGTTGTCGTCCGAAAGAAGAACGGTACGCTACGCCTCTGCGGAGACTACCGGAGCACTGTCAACCTGGCGACAAAAGCATCTTCCTACCCACTACCGACCACAGAGGAGGTTTTTAGCACGCTTCGTGGTGGAAGGATCTTCAGCACCTTGGACTTGACACAAGCCTACCAGCAACTGAAGGTGAGCGAACCAACGTCTGCCCTGCTCACGATAAACACCATTAAGGGTCTCTACAAAGTCAAAAGGCTACCATTCGGCATAGCTGCAGCACCAGCAATCTTCCAGAAATTTATGGAGTCTACACTTAACGGGATCCCCGGAGTTTGCGTCTACTTGGACGATGTTATTGTCGGTGGCGCCTCCACTGGAAGAGCACGCGGAGCGTTTGGAGCTCATCCTTGAAAGGCTATCAAATGCTAGCTTGCGCATCAGCAAGGAAAAATGTGTGTTTGCGGTGCCTGATGTGAAGTTTCTTGGACATCAAATTGACGCGCACGGTATTCATCCTACTGAAGACAAAGTGCGAGCAATCACCGAGCACGAGCGCCTACTAACAAGCAAGATCTCCAGTCGTTCTTAGGGGCTATTAACGTTCTACGACCGGTTCTTAGAAGATCGAGCTACAGTGGCCAACGATCTGTACCAGCTACTCCAGAAAGAAGTCCCATGGAATTGGTCGCCACGCCACCAAAAAGCATTTGTTGCCCTTAAAGAACTACTTCGGAAGTCTACTGTTCTGCGACACTACGACGAAAGCAGACCCCTACTGCTAGCCTGCGACGCATCACCGTACGGAGTGGGGAGCAGTCCTCTCCCAAGCTGACGACCAGGGACGGGAAGCCCCGATTGCTTTCGCATCGCGCACCCTATCGCAGGCAGAGAGGAATTATTCCCAGCTAGATAAACAGGGACTTGCCATCGTCTACGCAGCAGACCACTTCGGCCAGTACATTACCGGCAGAAGAGTGACATTCATTACAGATCATCGGCCCTTATTGGGTATCATGGGCCAGAAGCCAATGCCACAGACATTGTCGCCGCGAATGACACGATGGTGCATCAAGATGTCGGCGTACGATTACGAACTCGTACATCGCACTGGTAAGAAACACCAGAACGATGACGCACTAAGCCGCCTGCCGCTGGACACCACAATCGACGAGCCACCCCCGCCAGGTGACATACTCATGTTCGAGGCGCTGCCGAACCCTCCGCTAACAGCTGACACGGTAGCAGCACCAACGCAGGAGTGCACTGTCTTGAAGGAAGTCTACGCAGCTATACAAGAAGGCAACGTGCAGAAGCTAAAGGGTGAACACTTCAACGCTTACCGCAAGCGAGCTACGGAGTTAAGCACTCATCGCGGCTGCATCACTTTGGGATCAAGAGTTGTGATTCCGGCAGCACTTCGCGAACAAGCCATGTCGCTTGTCCACGCAGGTCATCGAGGCATTGTTGCCATGAAGAAGTGTGCCAGAAGTTATATGTGGTGGCCTGGTATCGACCATGACATAGAATCAACAGTGCAAGATTGCCAGCCTTGTCAATGCAACCACAGAGCCCCACCAAGAGCCCCTATTCCTGAATGGGAAAGACCAGACACGCCTTGGCACACCCTGCACATTGATTTTGCTGGACCTATCGAAGGGTGTTCATTCCTGGTGGTTGTAGACGCATACACCAAGTGGCTTGAGATAAAGCAAATGACTACAACAACATCGGCAGCAGTTATTGACACTCTCCGGTCGTTGTTTGCAACGTTCGGCCTGCCACGCAAGGTAGTCTCGGACAACGGCACTCCGTTTGTGTCCACGGAGATTCTCAAGTTTTACAGCGACAACGGCGTCTCTTCTGTGACATCAGCCCCCTTACCACCCAGCGACAAACGGACAAGCCGAGCGCTACGTGGCAGAATTTAAACGCGCCCTTACTAAAGATCAGACTGGGACAATGCAACGCCGCATCGCGCGATTTCTCTTCAGGCAGCACAACACTGTTCAAAACACCACAGGGCAAACGCCAGGAAGATTGCTGTTCGGACGAGAAATGAGAACCCAGCTGACAGCAATTGTCCCGGAGCCCTCAGCGGAAACCCCCTCAGGGGGAAGAAAAGCTCCCACGTAGCAGGAGAATTGAAATGGGACAACGCATATACGCACGCCAGTTCAACAGAAGACCCGGCTGGGTTGAAGCGACGGCACTTAAACGCATAGGTTTGCGGTCATGGCTCGTCGACATAGGCGGAAAAGGCCACTCGCCGCCACCTTAATCAGCTACGTCGTTCAGGTAATTTGCCAAGGGAGGCTCCCTTTCAAGCAAGCACCCCGACGGAAGCTTCGTCCCACTTAGCCTGGCATCTCGCACCAGATGAATCGGCGCCGCCGCCAGCCGGCCCTGAACGGGAAGAAAATGACACCCAGCAAGCGGAGGCTCCTCTTGTTTACGCGCCCAGAGCGTCCACGCGCCCACGGCGACCCCCAGATCGCTTCCAAGCGACAATCTAAGGAGGGAGGAGATGTTGTGTCCCAAGCGCACCTTTGTTCCCGAGCGAGCCCCCGAACGTCTTGAGTGAAGCGGTACACCGTTCCCTGCGGACGTCCGGTTGTCGACTCCTTCCCTCTCCCCCGCTCGTTAAAAACGAGTCACCGCGCGTTTTTCCCCGGCAGTTCGGCTGCCGCCTCCAAGTAGGAATAAACACGTTTTTAACCGTTCCTGCCTGTCTATGCTTTTGAGGCTACCGCGCCCCGCGCGTACGTCTCGGGGGCCGACGACACATCCGGACATAACAACGATGAACCAACAAACCCATATTGGTACCCTTGTCGACACACACAGTACCTGCTCACACCTCTTGTGCGGTGGCGATCCACCTTTGTGTGATAAATGTGGTGAGCCTCTTACTGTCCTTCAAGTCCTATTGCAATGCACAGAACTAGACGCTGAAAGAAACAAAGATTTTCCACTAATATACCATCAACAGGTACGTACCACTTCACTCTGCTATGTCCATAGGCAGGGAACCACTTTTTTCACATCGATCTCTCGTTGCATTTCTTAATGATGTTAAGGCGAAAGCCTTTAATGTCTCATGCTCACGTCCGGCGTCCGTCCGGCCATCCACCCGTGTCCGTCCGTCCGTCGTCCGTCCGTCCGTCCGTCCGTGTTCCCGTCTGCCCCTGGCATCGCAACGTCTCGCCCACCAGCCGCCGCTCTATCGTCGTCGCCAGCCAGCCCACGTCAACTCGACCAGTCAAGCATGCGTGTTTTGGTCAGACTGAACTCGGGTTCTTCTCCGCTCGGCCGCTCAGCCGCATTAGAGCTAGACTACTAGTTTAGATCATTGACCTTATGTTTTGGTTTTAATTAGGAGTGGTTTACCGTGTGCAGTGAACATTTTACTAAGTGTAATTTTGTGTACATATATAGTTTTCACTTTAATTCTTGAATAATTGTTGCGTGTGTTTGTTAAACCAACTGCTTTGTCAATAAGACTCTCAGTGGCTCAGCCATAGAGGGCCGTTACGAACCGAAAGAAGAATTTGCATCACAAAACGCAAGGTGCACGTCTGCTTCTTCAAGACATCTCGTAGAAGTTTCGTAGCTTTTAAGGCGAAAGCCTTTAATGTCTCATGCTCACGTCCGTCCGTCCAGCCGTCCGTCCGTCCGTCCATTCGTCCGTCCATGTATCCATCCGTCCGTCCGTCCGTCCGTCCGTCCGTCCGTGTGTCCGTCCATGTCCGTCTGTCCATCCGTCCATTCGTGTCCGTCCATCCGTCCGTCCGACAAAACAAAAAGACATGGCATAGTCAGTCGAATGGCCACAAGCTTTCGCCGAACACACTTTGAAATGTACAAAGTGTCCTTCAATTTTT
This sequence comes from Rhipicephalus appendiculatus, assembly GCA_030522465.1. NCBI lineage: Eukaryota > Metazoa > Arthropoda > Arachnida > Ixodida > Ixodidae > Rhipicephalus > Rhipicephalus appendiculatus. Next base: position 24,952 of record JALIZH010001352.1, read on the forward strand.
TTATAACGTTAACGTTATTTACCCAGGTCACCCGTAGCGCCGCCTCGCAACTGAGGTTGCGGCTGCGGTGGCTCTATCAAATGAAGCGCCTGCCTCCCGGCCTTTGGGCTCAAAGACTCTGAAGAGACATTCGCGCTATTTCAATATCTCACTTGTAGATCAGATAGCACCCATAAATCACATCACGTATCACTGCCATAATTTTATGCTATATACACGTGTTTTACGCTTCGATACAGCGCGCTATTTTAGGCCTTTTTACAGCCGTTATACACCTACCCTAAAAAATCCTACCATAATCCTACCATGAACCTGCCATCAAAACTTATTAGTCAAAGCTTGTACTACATCATCAGTAATGGCGCTATTTGGCCGCCCATGACCATTGCGCCACAAAACCCTACTAATCATGATGCACTATCCTTCGGTTTTACACGCCTTAACCGGCACCAAGCAAAACGACCCTGAGCTGAGCCAACTGCAAAAAAAAAAAAAAAAAAATCTCGCCGTATCCACAAAGTGAATGATGTTGGAGGAGCTTGCTCGGAGATGATTGGGTAACCCGCGAATCCTCCGTACACATCTCCTACCATCATATATAGACGTGACAACGTTGTTATATACACATTACATGCGGCGCTCGGGCGGTGAGCCCCAGCTGCAACTCGTTGCGAGCCCGCCGCGCTGCTGTGCGGTGTTCATGCGGCCGAGCGGTAACGAAGTTTTCACTGCCTGAGCTCCCGGCGAAGAGAAAGGAAGCGCACGTGCTGAGAGTGGTGTGCGTCGCCTTGAACGGCGCTGACATCTAGTGAACATTCCTGAAATCACCGGAAAGCCGGTGCCGTGAGCGGAGAAGTGTACACGCCACCGCCACCGCCATCGCCGCCGCCGCCGGACAAGGCGCGAGCTTAAGAAGCTTGCCGAACAAGCTCCCTAAAAGAAGGCTTGTCGCTCTAGCTTGCAGAAGTTCAGCTATACTGGTCACGTGCAACACATCTCGGGCAGGCCCTCGCCCGTTCGTGCCTCATCAATTCCGGCTACCAATTTCTTGACTTGCTGCAGAGATTACGCCATCTCGGCGGTATCACAACGACGCGGTCTCACCATGGACCGCTTCCTTTAGCAAAACACCATCAAAGACGTGCGAAGCTGGACTGAAACCTGACATGCTTTTCATAAATATAGGAAGGTATAGTGCGACTGAGACAATGGACGGAGAACACGCAACGCACACGAGCGCTGTGTGTTGCGTGTTCTTCGTCCATTGTCTCAGTCGCGCTGTGCCTTCCTGTTGATATGAGGCAACTCACCCAGATCAGTATTGTTGATAAAGTAGGTGACAGGGCAAGTTGGTTGTGCGTACTTAATATAAACAGCGACAAAAAACACGGTCACGGAGAGAAAACACTCACGACAAGCAGCGGTACTTCCAACTGAAATTTTATTGACATGACAGGGACTTATAAGTACTTGCGGGAAGAGTTAAGAATAAAGATCAGAAATAAAAAGAAGAAGAAAACGATGCACTGATAGAAAACCGCAAAAAAGAAACATTAACAATCACTGTGGCCTGCTGCGCAAACCTCCGCAGTCTAAGAAGCAGAGCTCTCTGTCAGATCGTGCAACTTATGGTTTGCTTACGCCAAGATCCAGGTTGTTAAGTCGTGAAACTCACCAGGGACATGAGCCAACCACTGCAGCTCTTCCCGCCTCGAGAGGGCCGTTTCGACCAAGCGCACTATGACCTTGTTGACCATATGACTACGAAGGGCTCAAGCCTCTTCTCACATGCCTGGTCCGAAATGCAAGGTGGTCTGAGCAGACCCTCTGGTCGACGTCACGGCCGAAAGAGTGGCAGAAGCATTTATTGCTACG
>JALIZH010001354.1:0-13509 GCA_030522465.1 Rhipicephalus appendiculatus
GTTTTCGGCGATGGGGAAAGGTTAGCAAGACCTGCACGAACATTTAAGGTCGACGCTATACACATGAAAGTAGTGAGAGAAAAGGAAGCGAGCAGCATGGTTCTGCAGGGATTCTATATTATCAATGATATATGCTTGTTCCTGGTCCCATATGGCTGGAACGTATTCAATTTTAGGGCGCATTAGGGTAATATACGTAAGTTTTCACACATGCACGTTTTAGTATATCAAGGGAGCGGTTAGCAGTTGCAAGAATGTGATCGATCTGACAGTTCCGGGATAGGCCGGATTGGAGGTGAAGTTCTAGATATTTGTGTCGCGAGGCGGCTAGAATTTCGTGTCAAGGAGGCGAGTTTAGTCTTGGGAGTGATTTAGCTTTATTAGCCATGATGAACACCATGAAGTGATGGATTCGAGGTCAGTTTGCAGGGGATCGGTGATCTTGGTAACTTTTGATGGCACGATACACAACGCAGTCGATACACAACTTAAGGCAGTTGAAAGCGTCGCTACGAATTATTGCACGATGACGAGCACACGACAAATCCTTCGAAGCGACGCGTCGAAGTCGTAGCATTTGAGATGAACCAGCCCGGAATATCCAAGTGAAGCCGTTGCCAGGCTTCTCCATTGGCCGGCGCCACGAAGACAACGCGGAGATCGTCGACGCAATTGTTACTAGCGCTGAGTCACTCAGCGCTTGGGCACTGCTCAACTTGGCCAAACGGGTCCCAGTATACTGTCAATGTCGCAGATGCTGAACGCCCCGTTGAGCCTTCGTACGCTGTTCACCCTCAAAATAAAATAGTTTTCGACCTAACGGACGCAATTTATACTTCGGCGAAAAACTCGTACATGCCGAGCTATCAAGTGAAGGCCATATCTCGAACTTGAAATTTTATGTAACTGCTCCTTCGAACTAGGCGCAGTCCATGTGACATTTAATGCAGCTATGCCAATCCTCGTTGGCCTGCACGCGTCGCCAGGAACAGGAGACTCTCAAGTTCTACAAACCGCCGCAGAGGGCGAAAAAATCAACCGCGGCGCGTTCCGGCTTCAAACGCCGGGAGTGGATCTACTTCCGCTGTGGAAATGGTCTAAAAAATTGAAGGACACTTTGTACATTCCAAAGTGTGTTCGGCGAAAGCGTGTGGCCATTCCACTGATTATGCCATGTCTTCTTCCTTTTACACTCTCAGTGGGATAAGACACAAACCGAATGGGTGCGTGTTTTCTTCTTTAATTTTTTACCGCGAATCGCAGTGAGACGCGAGACTCATCTTCCTCCGTTCGCGTGCGTTAGTATTTTCTCGCGCTTTGCGCATCGTGCAAACGCCATCCGCGTTCCAGCTCTTAAATTGACGGACCATTTGTAAATTGGAAAGTGTATTCCTTGAACGCCTGGCTTCATTGTAACGGCGTCGGTCAGAATGATTGCAAACTCTGGGCACAGCGACGCTACGCAAGCAAAGCGCGAGCGCTATAGAGTCCGGACGCGACCGGCGTCCGTCTGCGCATCCCGGCGGCCACCTGGCTCCGTGCCAGAGCTCGGATGGACGGACGGACGGACGGACGGACGGACGGGCAGACGAATGGATGGACGGACGGACGAACAGACAGACAGACGGACGGACGGACGCCGGACGGAGGTCGGACGGACACCGGACGGACGCCGGACGGACGTCAGCATGAGACATTAAAGGCTTTCGCCTTGAAGATTACACCATCTCCCGCTAAAGGGAACCATGTGTAGATGCGAAGCAGCGGGCGCTAACGCTTACACTGGCGGCGGCGTTGACGCTGGCGCTCATCGCAATGTTGTACAGGAGAGAAACCTGAGGGGCGCAAAGCACGCAGTGATGGACCGGTGTTTCCTACTGGAACATCCCAATCACTACTAATGGGCAATGAGAGACAGAAGACTCGGACTGGACACAGAGACCCGCAGTCCGCTTTTAGTTAACGCGCACGCTGCGAATTTTCATTGTTCAACAACGCAGAGGAGAAATCTCCCACCGGCACCACCTTGCAGGTCAAGATCCATTGCCATATATATGGGGTGGCCAGTGAACGGTTGCGCCAGGCCCCGGAGACTCTCAAGTTCTACAAACCGCCGCAGAGGGCGAAAAAATCAACCGCGGCGCGTTCCGGCTTCAAACGCCGGGAGTGGATCTACTAAGCTCCGCGTTATGGTCGCCTGCGCGCCGTCATTCGCGCTATTGCATTTTCCTGTAGGGGGGCGCCCTGGTCGGGGCCAAATTTTCAATTCCAGATATTCTTCAAATAACCGAAGACTACTTCTTTGTGTAATGCTACACCCAAATAAAACAAATTGCTGTTTCTACCAAGTAGTTCTGCCGTGCCATGTACCGAGTCAATAATCTTTTGTAATAGTTTTTTGCTCCAGCTGACTCGTAGTTGTCAGCAGCCTATCGACATCATTATCCTCATTTCAAAATATACAGCGGCTAACGGCACTAACGGCAGGTAACGGTTCGCGGTGCATTCGGATGGGCCTCGCGTTGTTGCGTTTCGCTGTAAATGTTTCGAGCCACTGCCAGCCGACACATTCGCTTTCGTTCTGTTCATTTTGACTCGTTCGAATGCTTTGGCAAAGCGCATTCAGCTGACTTCGGGGGAACGAAGGAACCGTTGAAGCTTTCTCCGGATCAACACCCGTTTAAAGCCCGAGAATATACGGTCGGGTGAGTAAAAATCCATTGCTTCAGTATTGTACTAATGACTTCGTTGGGCGTCGCACGGAAGCAACGCATTACAATATTAAATTTTTCAACGTGTCATATTCTGTCGCCGAGAAAACGTCCGTTCCTTGCGGCGTGGCTTCAAGTGGGAGCGAGTAGCTGACGCAATAGAAGTGCACTCCGGATGTTTATCGTTTGATAACACAAACCAGGCCGCTGCCATAAAAGAAGGCAAATAGATCACTAACGCCTCGCATGTATCTTCGTAGCTAGCCCGCACATCAGAGGAAAAACCATTATAGTTCGCCGCAGTCGCATTTGAGAAGCCACGTTCGCAGTTAAGGTTTTTTAGATGTGAAGCATCTTATGGCGAAGCTTAATCCGGTGGTGGTGGTGGTGGTGGTGGTGGTGGTGTGCCGGCGTGACCACCCTTACTGCGCATGCGCAAACCTTTCAAAAAAAATATAAAAAAACCTCCTCTCCCCCCCTCTCTCTCCTCTAGGCATCCCTCCCCGCGACAACACCCCTCACTGCGCATGCGCCTCCCCTCCTCTCTCTCCCCTCCTACGCTCCCCCCCCTCTCTCCTCTAGGCATCCCTCCCCCGCGCTCCCACTGCGCATGCGCGTCCCCCCTCTCTCTCCTCTAATACGCTCCCCCCTCTCTCCTCTAGGCATCCCTGCCCACAGCGTCCACACCCCCCACTGCGCATGCGCGTCGCCCCCTCTCTCTCTCCCTCTCCTACGCTACCCCCCTCTCTCGCCTCGCGACGCCGACGCAGGCAGCGTCTGCTAGCGAGTTTCTTGGTTGAAAAAACCGACTGCTCGCGCTACACAACCGTTCATTGTCCATCCCGTATATATGGCAATGGATCTTGACCTCCAAGGTGGTGCCGGTGAGAGATTTCTCCTGTGCGTTGTTGAACAATAAAAATTCGCAGCGTGCGCGTTAACTAAAAGCGGACTGCGGGTCTCTGTGTCCAGTCGGAGTCTTCTGTCTCTCATTGCCCATTAGCAGCGATTGGCATGTTCCAGTAGGAAACACCGCTCGATCACTGCGTGCTTTGCGCCTCCTCAGTTTTCTCTCCTGCGCAACGCTGCGATAGCGCCAGCGTCAACGCCACCGCCAGTGTAAGCGTTAGCGCCCGCTGCTTCACATCTACACATGGTTCCCTTTAGCGGGAGATGGTGTAATTTTTTACCACACATTTAGAGCAACAAATATTTCGCATAATAATAAGTGTACTTTCACTTTATTGTGATGAAGAAACCGTCACTATAATCAGAAATACTGTTTTTATTTTCTGCCATAGCCTCCCGGCCTGACAAGAAAACAGCTGTATGCAATGGGAAGGCACCTACTACATGACATGCTTGGCAAAAAAAGCTACCCCAAGTGATACAACACGCATTATAAGGTACGCTTATGTCTATGTATAACAAACTGCTGTTTACTTGTTCACTATGTTTATACGTTTACCTTTACAAAACTTCATATCCATTGATTATGATTATGCTTATCAATGGTGATGTCATCAATTGTTTTTGCAGGACTGCCATGCAACGACAGGATGACTACCTCCGAATGTCCACTCTGCTAGTGCGGTGAAACATGTGAACATCTGCTACAACAGGTCATCTTGAACCTCACGCTTGCAATGCTGTATATGTGAATGGTTTACCAGACATCATGGAGGGGTGCCTACAATTGTCCACAAGCATTATCTGACTATTGTGTCATGCAATATACATCGCAATAGCATTGAAATTGAACACTAGCTTCGTGCATTAGTTACATTACGTGGCTGCTGTGCTCAACGACACAGGTTTTATTCCCAGCCACGGTGGTCAAATTTTAATGGGGGTGAAAGGCAAGAACGCTTGTGTGCTTCGATTTGCGTCTGTAGTTCAGGGAAAGACGGAAGCTTGAAGAATGCAAAAAACTTGTGAACATGAGGTGTCGCTGGAACATGTGTTTCAACAAGCAGTCTTGTCTTCAAGGCTACAACTGTGTATGTTTAAACCTCAGGCAGTTGCCCTGAGGTTGCCCACTACTGTGTGACTCATTATCATATCATGGTTTACATGTGAATCATCGGAAATTATATATTACATTACAAGATGAACATCACAGTAGTGAAGGGAATTAAGTCTTTCCGACATTTAGTTGTGACTTGTGAAAGTTTACAAACTACGCTTAAAACTGTTTTGCCTCAAATAACCGTGTTTATATAATAGAAGTTTACCAAAAGATACGCCAAAACTTTACAAGGTTGTGCAAGATTACATTGGCCTTTGCACAAGTGTTCAATGAAATCGTTCAAACTAATTGCAGCTAATAAAGAAATTGTAAACGTGACGAGCACCTCTTGCAGCAGAGCTTCACCAAGCACGTTTACGTTGTCGTGATAGTGTTCATTATATGTGGTAGTGTTTTTTTTTTCTGCATATAGCAGAGAAACGTCCCGAATTTTTTTAGCACACCTACTTCGGCTGTTTGGTCAAATTAATGTGTCACAGTTATCGTGCCTACCACTATGAAGTGAAAGCCTGTGCACTTCTGTTATGAAAAAACCTAGGAAATCGAACAGGTAATCGAACCATTGCCGTCGGCCGCCTGGACGCTCTCGCGGCGGTGATGAGCTGCGGGCTCGCGATATTGGACAGATGCCTCGCCGCTGCGGTGCGACTCGTCCAAAACGCATTGCGGTTGCCGTCAACGAGCTCGGTTGTATGTCGCGCGCTTGAAGTGCACCGGCAGCTGGCGGGTGCTTTAGCTAGCAGACTTTAGCTGTGCTTCGGAACTCTGTGGACCGTTTTCGCCATTACCGTTGGCTTTCACGTCAATCAATCGCAAGCAGCTCAGCGCCGTTCGTGGCGGCGGCCCCCGCGTTCGCCCGTTGTACTGTGTCGCTCGATCCAGGAACTTTGTGAAAATTTGTCGCCATTACCGTCGGCTTCCGCGGCGCTCGCTCGAAAGCAGCTCTGTGCCGTTCGGGCCGGCGGTTCCGCGTTAGCTCGCTCCTCTGTTCGAGGTTCGCTGGCGGCAGAAGCAGCAGAAGCTCCGCGTTCGGCCCCCGCGTTCGCTTTCTCGAGCTGTATACGACGCCGCTCGCAGAGAACTCGCCGACTCGGCGGTCGCGGCGCCTATACTCGCGGACAACTTTTCTTAGCAATGCAGCGAAGGCTACAGAGCCAAATCGCGTGTATCCTACTGCTAATGAATGTAGTCCTACAATTGTGTCCTCATTTTCTACGTGAGATATGAAAAACACTGCCTGTATTTTTGCATGTGGCTCCTTGACACAGGACGCAGCTCACACCAGTAATATATTCGTATTTGTTTCAATTTATTCGTTGTCACTTCGTGTTTTGGAACGCGTGAGAAAGCCGCGCCTTTTACGTGTACTTCTAACGCCAAGCGGCGTATGAGTCGATACGAAACGCTGATCGCGCACAGCCATCACTTTCCACAGCGGTATACGGAACGCATGACATTCCGGACTACTTCCGCGTAGTACATGTTCAGAAGCTCCGCCTATGTAGATTTCCCTTCATTGCCAAGAAAAATTGTCCGCGACTATAGGCATGATGCTCTCTTCCTGTCTCTTAAGGTTATATCTATCATTTTCCTTTCCATCGCTCGCTGCGTCGTCCTCAGTTTAAGTTGAACCCTCTTTGTAAGTCTCCAGGTTTCTGCTCCGTAGGTAAGTACCGGTAAGATGCAGCTGTTATATACCTTCCTCTTGAGGGATAGTGGTAGACTACCATTCATGATTTGATAATGCTTGCCGAATGTGCTCCATCCCATCCTTATTCTTCTAGTTATTTCACTCTCATGGTTCGGCTCCGCGGTTACTACCTGTCCTAAGTAGACGTACTCCTTTACAACTTCCAGTGTCTCGCCTAAGAGACAGGAAGAGAGCAGGAAGAGAGCAGAGTGGGTCAGGGAACAAACGGGGGTTAAGGATATCATAGTTGAAATCAAGAAGAAGAAATGGATATGGGCCGGGCACGTAGCACGTCGGCAGGATAACCGCTGGTCATTAAGGGTAACTGACTGGATTCCAAGAGATGGCAAACGCGTCAGGGGGAGACAGAAAATTAGGTGGGTAGATGAGATTAAGAAGTTTGCAGGTATAACGTGGCAGCAGAAAGCACAGGACCGGGTTGATTGGCGAAACATGGGAGAGGCCTTTGCCCTGCAGTGGGCGTAGACAGGCTGATGATGATAGGCATGATGGCTGCGGCTGCCGCACTTGAGCTGTTGCGCTATGTGACTCTAAATGCGTTTTCGATTATGTATGACATCGCGGTGAAAATATTTGCATGCCATATTTTAGATATGCGTATTTATTTCACCTTGCACGTTTTTGCCATGTGCGTGTATCTTCCTCACTGTCACATGTGACTAACTATTTGCAATCTTTTTGTGCAGGCGTTGTCCACTACGTGCAGAAGGCTGCGTGCGCTTGTGCGTGCAACGCCAGTCGTCTGTCGCTTCCGTTGGAGCAGCTTGACAACGACGACTGTACGAGATATGACAAAGCGGCTGGGCCTGAATTTGACATCTGGCAGCGAATTCACTGAAAGAATACAGAAACTTTATATTGTCGCAACGCGGAAAGGACAGGACGCAGGACTACGGTGCGACAAGGAAAAACAAGGTCTGTATTGACAGATCTCAAGAGCAGACGCGCCAACGTCGTCTTCCTCCGAGAAACGGTGGTTGCTGCTCGTGCCCCTCACTTCGTCGTTCTTCCTGTTGGCTTTTAGTCGTGACAATATGTATATAGAAAAATAAAACATTTCAGTGTCTCACTTTTGTCTTTCGTTGTTGCAGTGACTGCGAAAGCAGTGAAACAAGCATGACTAAATATTTTTTTCGCGTGTTCTTTTCCGCGCCATTTGCTGCTCATTGCGGAGAAAAACACGCGAGAAAAGTATTAAGCCTTGCAGAGAGTAACTGTGCAAAATCATCCCTGGGTATTAACGCATCATTTGAACTGAGGATAAAAAGTTCATCCCAGTGGAGCATTTGAGTGGACCAACCGTTCGTCCGGTGAGGTGCAACTGTGGGGACTAACGGTTGAGCGGTAAGCGGTAAATGTGAGGACTAAATGTTAGTCCATTGAGGTGCAACTGTGGGGACTAACCGTTGCCCGCGAAGGTGTAAATGTGAGGACTAAATGTTAGTCCCTTGAGGTGCAACTGTGGGAACTAACGGTTGCCCGCGAAGGTGTAAATGTGAGGACTAAATGTTAGTTCCTTGAGGGGACTAACTGTTGGACCCGGTGCCGTTAGTCCTTAAAGGGACTAATGGTTGTGGCAGCCCCATTAGTCCCCAAGAGGACGAACGGCACACCCTTTTAACACCCTTTTGCCTTTGAGTGAAGCTCCAGCTGCGCTGCGGGCGGTACGAATACGGAGATTTTCTCGCATTTTAAACCCAACTGAACCCATTGTAACAGGAGTGGCTGCCTCCGAAAGCGATGAACATGCTGCTCTTACTGCTTGGTGCTGTAGTGCCTGAGGTACGCAACGAAGTACGGTATAAGCCTGCACCGGTGCCCGTGGGACAAGAAACTGCGTGAAGAGTGGGTTCTGGTGCTAAGAACCGGCAAACAGCGATCGGCAACGAGTCATATGCACAGCAAGCACTTCCGCGACGATGATTTTCGCTACTGCGTCGGGTTGAGTAGCAGAAAGTGCACACTGCGACGATCGTCCGCGCGCGCTTCCCGCCGGCTAATGGTGCTTATCTACCGCAGTATGGAAAAGGAGCTGCCTTTTGCATCCTGCGACACCATCTCAGAACGTTCCTATGCGACCTCTTGATCGTCGGCCCCGTGCTCAGCGTCTACAATATCAGCTGCAGATACCCAGGCAGCACAGCACATTGGCCCAATATTGTTTATACGCTGGCAAACGATGGTCCAATGAAGGGCCAGTCAATCCATTACAAAACCAATGTTGGCGGAGCCAGCCTATAAGGATGCCAAGAATGGTCCATTGTAGCCAGTCAAAATACAATATTTGTACTACCATTGTACAAGGATGGCAACAAAGGGCCGTCATAGCCAGCCAAACTACAATATTGGTTGTGCCATCATACAAGGACGGCAAGAAAGGGCCGTGGTAGCCAGCCAACATGCAATATTGGCACCGCCATTGTATAAGGACGGAAACAAAGGCCCATCATTTCCAGCATACATAACACATTGGCACAGCCATCCTGCAAGGACGGCAACAATCGAATACCGTTGCCAGCCAACGTAAAATATTGGCAGTCATTTCTTAAAGATGGCAAAAACAGTCTGTCGTCGTCAGTCAGCGAACAATACTGGCACTTCGATTACTGCGTTGGCATTCCATTACTGAGTTGGCATTAGTGAGTTGTATTACTGAGTTGACATTCGGTATGGCTCAAAATGCAGGCTCAATAGTTGAACAAAATTTGTTTTACAGATGTTCAGCAATGTAAAATTAAATACGCACCAAGTGCTCAACTCAGTTTTCGAGCTGTTGGAAAGATTTTTAAGAAAAAGGAAACGCAAAAAAGAACAAAATTCAACTTTGCAATGTTTGTTAAAAAATAACGTTAATTGTGCGATACAGCCAGCATGTACACCGCAATCGTAAAAAGAACAAAAAACCTTAAACATTGTCTTTATATTGATTGACGCAGTATATAAATAATAATAGTAATAATAATAATAATAATAATAATAATAATAATTTCGGGTTTTACGTCCCAAAACCACGGTATGATTATGAGAGACGCCACTGTATATAGATAGTGTTGATGAGTTAATAGAACAGAAAAGAATTCTATTTTGTTTCGCAATGGGCGTTTTGCATTGGCTCGACTTTTGTGCGTGCACTCGGAAATTGTTCTGACGGCTTTATTAGCGGCGAACAATCAAAACAGTTCATGTTACTTCAGCCCCACTACGTATTTTTGTGTTTAATACACGACTGGTTAGATTGCAGTATCGTAGCTTTTTTGTGTGCGCGCTACAGCGATGCGCTGTCCAAGACTGCGGTATCGCTCGCGGAATTTTTAAATGAGGGATCAGTTACGTTTGCACTCTCAGCGCTTCACACAAGACGTGTTCACTTCAAATAAATGTTCTCGATGTTCGGGAGGCCGGAGAAGCAGTGCTGCGCCATGTTTTGCTCAGGAATTTTACGTCCTCTCCTCCCGGCAGTGGGGTAGCATGGTGGCGGCTGGTCATAAAACACTTGTCACTTGACGGCTGCTCCGCCCACGACGGTTCGACAGCGGTTCCGAGCTTTCACTGCCCTTGAAAACGAGGATCGGGGTGTGTGTGTGTGGGGGGGGGGGGGGGGGGAGGGGGGCGGGGGGGCAGGGTGTTTGGCGGGAGACGACGGGACCGAAGATGCGTACGCGTTTCGGCCTCTTCTGGCCGGCGGCTATCCTTTGTTAGTCGGTGGCGGACACTTCCCCTCGTTTGGGCTCCCAGCACCGGCGGCCGCGCGCCCTTCGGCATTCAGTTGGGAGTCATCGGCAAAAAAACGGACTCGGATGCCGAGACGATGACGTTCTACGGCGCCGCTACAGTGAGAAAGCAGCTGCCGTGTGCATCTTCGGACTTGATTGTTTTGACTTTTGACAAGCCATCCGCAGATGAGAGCCGATGTGTTTTGAAAACTCGCAAACTTTCCGCTGGATATTTGTTTTCGGATCGCGTTCAGTAAGTCCTTTCTTTCCTTTATTGCAAGTTACTTTCCGTGTTTTTCGTATGGGAAATGTGTGCTCAGTATTTTCTCTAGATCGTTTACTTTGTGTATATCCATGTGCTGCGCTTTGTTGTGTGCGTTGAAATTGGTTAGTTAAGTCCTCACCCTTAGCGAAATTGTCAGCGTTTGCGTGTGTTATTTGGTTCCTTTATCGTTTGTTGTGCGCCAGCTAAGCATCCGTTTTTCATTTTTTCCTTCACCGCTCGCAGCGACAAAAGGATTTCTGGATTTATAACACTGATATTTTCAATAGTTTCTAAGTTATCGCCTTCTTTCAAGCTGTAGCATAGTCACCGTTTAATAAATAAATAGGCCATGTACTTACTGGTAGTTCAAGGCGGATATTAATCACAGTTGTTTCGAATGCCTGTCCAAGCGTAGATGTTCATGCATTCATTTTATACCACAATTCGCTTTTCACTCAATTCCTTTTGAGCCCCGATGTACTTACAGCTCAAATAAGCCCTAACAGAGATGATTTTTGACTGTGTGTTTGTGAGTGGGGCCCTTTTGTGATTAGTAATATAAGATCGTTATTAAAAATAATTAGTGTGGGTTCTATACAGCTATTATCTACAAGCACGCTATCAGTAGAACAAAGCGCGAAATGCGAAATTCTTTTCAAAACTTGCAGTATTTTTACCATATGTACACTGTATAGATTCAGAATAAACTTCTGTTTGCTCTCAGGATTTCTAGGTGATTATTCCTGCTGCCTACCTAAATGGAAAAGCGTGGACAACACGAATTCATGTACACGCACACAAATCTATTTTATGTTAAACTACACATTCAGTGGAAAACGCCAGAAAGATATTGGCGTAGCCTACGAAAAGGCTGGCAAGAACCGGTGTTAAACGCTGCAAAAGAAAGAATGACGGCGCAGCCAACGAACAATGCTGGCAAGAAATATTAGAGCTGCCAATATTTACACAATGTTGGCGATACGCACGACGGACAATGTGGGCTTAAGCCATCTTTACCATTATTGGCGATATGTTGGACGTACAATATTGGCCGCAGCCATCTTTGCAAACATTGGGCATTCATTGGCTTCCAATATTGGACCAATGTACATTTAGGTGTAGCAATACCCCAAAATCCAATGTGGGGCCAATATTTGTACCAATGTTTGCCAACCTTGGGCCGAGATTGGTCCAATGCCGGTGTGCTGCCTGGGTACTTGAGTGATTGGATTTAAAAACTCGCAAGGTTCCTTGTGCATTCCCCTAAGATGCCCGGAAGGCGAAAGCCACCTTCCTCTCCTTCTTGTCAGTCAATGGACTGATTTTCCCCGCCCGCTCCAAAAAACTTTGTGCACCTAACGAGGTTTTGCACTGCCTCCGTGATCGGCCCCCCGATCATGGAGGCTGTGCAAAGTGACTATGTCCTATGAACACGTCATCATGTCACACAGGGCTGGGCAAAGATACTTTGAATTTGTATCGCAATACGATACAAGATACTCAGGCATGAAGTATTGGAGATACAGATACAAGATACTACCGCAAGAATTGTATCCGATACGATACTTGCCAAACGTATCTGAAGATTCTTCGATCCATTCGCAAATTTGTTGTTATAGACCCCCATAATGTAGTAGCAGACGTCTATGCACAAAAAGGTCTGCTTGAAACTTCCTTAAATGTGGCCAATTTCATTTCATTTTAATAAAATGTGTATTAGTATCTCAAAAGTCCTGTCTTTCTTGGTCAAGTACATTAGTTTATTTCTGAAAGAACTTATTAGGGTTTGTTTTAGCTACTTAACAGGACGGCTCTTTAGACCTTCGCCGTCAGCGATTCTTGCTTGTAAATTCTGTAATTGAAGGGAGTCGCTGCTGAGCTTGCCGACCAGCTAGCGGGTTCGCAACTATAGCCTCTCGAGCTTCAATAATAAGCCATCGCACGATGGCGCAAATACCAGTGTGCACTTTTTTGTCCATAAAAGACCGTTTATGCAATACCGAATCACCGGCGTACAGCAGCAACAATGTTGCTACAAGCGTAGCAACATTTTTTTGTGATGCATTGTGTAAACGGAGAGCACAGAGAACTGCAATTACTTTTGATAATGTTCTTATCTGCTGACGCAAAACGTTCGTTATCTACATACTCAAACGTTCAATCACTTTTTCTATAGCGAGAGAACATGTGCGACACACAAACGCCTCAGACCTATTTATCGTCACGTGGTAGTGACTATGAAGAAAGCAGTGGTCACTCCGATAGAGACGAAACTGTTTATTGGGCTAACTTTTGCCCAGAGAACTATGTAACTCGAAGTAAAAGCAAATCACGCTGTACTGGGATAGGGGGCAATAAATGTCGTCGGCCTTCGGTAATTTGATCATCGGCAGAACGCGTCGTGTTTTATACATGAGTGATCGCACCTTCCAGCGTTATCACTGGTGCTGGAATAAGTTCTCGAATTAACCAATATATGCCCAAACTCAGAAAAAAATGACAAGACAAATATTTTTTTCACAAAAAAAGTGCACTTGTACCCTCAAAAGAAAGCACAAGTTTTTTATTTACTGCCAGGTAAACGTGACACTGTTTTTCAAGCGGTCCTACATACTGGACACTGGGCATTATGGGTGCTATGTGCGGGTGTGGTAAGCCTTGAAACATTTCACGTGCACACCGACATTGCACTTCTCACAGCGAGGAGTTGTCTTCTCATGTCAGTGAGCGCACCTTGTCTGTTTACTCTGAGGGACAACAGTGTGGTCGGTGCGCGTGTACAAGACGTCTTTCATACGAAGCACGCGTTTGCCCGGAGAAAGCGGTCGGCACGTGGCGGGATGAAAAGCAAGCAATGTGTAGGCTTGCACACGTTGAGAATAAGACCTGTTTGATGTGCTGTAAGTGGCACTAGTCATCAGCTAAAGAACTACCGATGTTAGAATGCATCAAAGAAGCGTCCTATATGTAGGACACTGGGCATATATGGGTTAACTGGAGTACGCAATCCTTATAATAATCGTTGAGTTTTTTACGTCCCAAAACCACGCTATGTTTATGGGAGATGTAGTAGTGGCGGT
>JALIZH010001355.1:0-18525 GCA_030522465.1 Rhipicephalus appendiculatus
GCACTATCCAGGGCTACCATCCTTGCAAGCACAAGCTCTACATATCAGCTTACGGCTTCTGGTGTTGGCAATACGCATGTTTCTGTCGGCATCGTTACACAACTGTAAACAACTGGTTATATGAAGCATATGCAACTGTTCAACATGTCTGTGCGCGCAACATTTGTACATATCTTTAGCGTCATTTCATAACGTTTCGCTCAATAAAAAAGTTACAACCCAGTCTCCTTACCTCCGGATGCTTCGCATAACATCGATTCCCATGGTACTTGGGATCTGCCTAATTTTTTGTTTTTATGTTTCCTTTATGCTACGTAGTATATCAAAGTTAGCGTTCGCGGTCTACATGCAGACGCGCAGCAAAAAATTACACCATCTCCCGCTAAAGGGAACCATGTGTAGATGTGAAGCAGCGGGCTCAACGCTTACACCTGGCGGCGGCGTTGACGCTGGCGAGCCATCGCAGCGTTGCGCAGGAGAGAAAAACTGGGGAGGCGCAAAGCAGGCAGTGATGGAGCAGTTTTTCCTACTTAGAACATGCCAATCGCTGCTAATGGGCAATGAGAGACAGAAGACTCCGACTGGACACAGAGACCCGCACTCCGCTTTTAGTTAACGCGCACGCTGCGAATTTTTATTGTTCAACAACGCACAGGAGAAATCTCCCACCGGCACCACCTTGGAGGTCAAGATCCATTGCCATATATACGGGATGGCCAGTGAACGGTTGTGCAGCGCGAGCAGTCGGTTTTTCAACCAAGAAGCTCGCTGGCAGGACGCTGCCTGCGTCGGCGTCGAGAGGCGAGAGAGGGAGGAGCGTAGGAGAGGAGAGAGAGGGGGTGACACGCATGCGCAGTGGGGAGTGAACGCCGTGGGCAGGGATGCGTAGAGGTGAGAGGGGGGGAGCGTAGGAGGGAGAGAGAGGGGGGGACGCGCATGCGCAGGGGGAGTTAGACGCCGCGGGCAGGGATGCAGAGAGGGGGAGTGTGTAAGAGAGGAGAGAGAGGAAGGGAGGCGCATGCGCAGTGTGGGGTGTGGTTGCCGCGGGGAGGGATGCCTAGAGGAAAGAGAGGGGGAGAGGAGGTTTTTTATTTTTATTTTTTTAACTGTTTGCGCATGCGCAGTAAGGGTGGGCACGCGGCACACCACCACCACCACCACCACCACCACCGGATTAAGCTTCGCCATAAGATGCTTCACATCTAAAAAGCCTTTAATGTCTCATGCTCACGTCCTGTCCATCCGTCCATCCGTCCGAGCCCTGGCATGGCGCCAGGTGGCCGCCGGGGTGCGCAAACGGACGCCCGCTGTAGAGTCCGTCGCGTCGGACTCTACAGCGCTCGCGCTTTGCTTGCGTAGCGTGGCTGTGCTCAGGGCTTCCAATCATGCAAGGAGGGAGACGCGCGCATCGCCTTCCATTCTGACCAGCCCCGTCTCAATGGACACAGGCGTTCGCGGAACACACTTTAGAATTTACAAAGTGTCCGTCAATTTAAACGCTGGAACGCGGATAGCGTCTGCACGATGCGCAAAGCGCGAGAAAATACGAACGCATACAAATAGAGGCAGATTAGTCTCGCTTCTCGCTGCGATTCGCGGTTAAAAAAAAATAAAAAATAAAACACGCACACATTCTGTTTGTGTGCCATCCCACTGAGAGTGTAAAAGAAGAAAGACATGGCATAGTAAGTCGAATGGCCGCTGAACACAACCTTTGGAATGTACAAAGTGTCCTTCAATTTTTTTTTATTATTGAATGTGTATGTTTGTGAAATGAAATTTAAAACTACAAGTACCAAAGAAAAAAAATAGACCGCGGCGGAATAGCCAGAGCACCTGTCACATATCATCGCGCACCGAGATATTATGGGTTCAAATCTCATTTACGGAGCTCTTTCTTCTAGTCTTTTTTTCTTTGCCATCTGATATTGTGTGTTTTGCTGACGTTTTTCTGTGAAGGAAATAGGTAATTAAAGTCTTGATGGACCCCGGCGTAAGGCAATTTCTTGTTATAATAAGTAATTAACTGACCATACGCGGCAAGTTCGATCGTCAGTACAACTGCCCGAAGCGTCAGTATGCGGAAGTTACTGCTGTACTGAATGTTGCCAACTTTGTCTGCTGCAGGTGAAATACCCGTTCACGTTTGGCAAGGAAGTAAAGCCCATATGCCTCGAGATGGCTCCCATGCCAATCGTCGACAAAGATGCCGTCATAGCCGGATGGGGATCTTATTACGTTGGTAAGATTTTACTTGGCACGAAAATGTTCTTAGAATAAGCTGTTGGACACAACCTATGAAACCAATAGATTCGTTTTATAATTGAAAAGCTAGTTTTCTTGCGATGCAGTTAGCCCTATGTTTGCGGATTATGAGAACCGTCTATTAAGCCAAGGAAAACACACGGGGCATTATTTCTTGTTCTTAACTATAGTGTAATAATTGCGACCTAAATTGAAGTAATTAAAGGGATATGCTCGAGTTGGCGGGGGTACGTTAGTGAATGAGTTGGCTGAATTCATAAGCATTTGTAAATAGGCTAAGTTTACTACTTTCAATTAGTACATTATTATTATTATTTTTTTGCTTGTATGAACTGCAATAGACAGTGTTGATTTCATACAATTTCATGTCGAGAAAACTGAAGCGCTTGCAGCTACCTACAGGTAGATTCACTCATTTATTTTTTCGTCGCAGGTGGAGACGGCTTTGACATCCTTCGTCACACAACAGTCACTATTTACCCTGACGAGATATGCGCGATGATGTATTCGAAAAACAGCTACTCGGCTGGCCTTCAATGTTGTGGCCGCAAGCGAGGCCAGGGCATGTGCAAAGTAAGCCACATTACTTATGAATTGTCTGCCTTCAACCTCCCCCGTCTACGGGCATGCGCAAAAACCACCTTGATCAACATCAGACATTCAGCCAGAATATGTGAACGGCGTCAAAATGTAGCCACCGCTTCCATCTTCATCGTTAAGCAAACTGACATCAAAGGATGCTGAGTGCGGACGTGTTCCTTGAGCTATTCATTTTCGGTGTGAGGTAAACGCCTGGGCGCCCTAAATTATTATGAGCCCTTTTCTACAACCCCCCCTTTGCTTCAATTACCGGAGAGTCTACAGCAGCACGACCTAAGGCTAAAAACAGATGGTTGGTTTATGAAGTGTAAGGTTTCATAGCGACATTAAGTGGCGTATAAACTCATTCGCGAAGGGAGGGGGGCCAAGCCTTCCTCATTATGTCTGCCGTTTATATCTATCTATCTATCTATCTATCTATCTATCTATCTATCTATCTATCTATCTATCTATCTATCTATCTATCTATCTATCTATCTATCTATCTGTCTGTCTGTCTGTCTGTCTGTCTGTCTGTCTGTCTGTCTGTCTGTCTGTCTGTCTGTCTGTCTGTCTGTCTGTATTGTGGGTTTCGGGCTTGCTGCGTCCCGTCCGTAGTTAAAGCAAGGACGAGGGAGGCTTCAAGCCAAGACAAACAGCAACAATTTATTGAACTATGTGCTGCATACGGCAGGGTTGGCCCAGGGACTCGAGACAGCGAAGCGGCGACCATGATTCACGGGCAGCACCAATCGTCCAGCGCGGGTGGCAGCAACAGTCCTTCCTGGCAGCCTAGTCACCTCTCCCCTGGGTAGCGCGCAGGCTGCCCCTTTTGAAGCGTGCAGATGGGCGCTATCTCTAGATAGCCGGAGTGCGTGGTTGCGTGGTTCCCACACATCCCCCCTCAAGAAGGCGGGGTGGGGACCGCAGGGCGGCTCATAATGTCCGGCCGCTGGGACCCTAAAGCATAGCCAGGCGGACAAACAAAAAGCAATTAACATTTTCTTCTCGCCACCAAAAAAAAAAAAGTAGATGCATCTTGCGCTGAACAAAACATCAGCGTACTTTGGGGAGAGAAAAAAAACAAGCACAGGGGAAAGAATTGCGTCATCTTCTCAAACCCATCTTTACGTTGCCGAAGACGCAGGTTATACCACTTGCTTGACGGTGTCGGTGACTGGGTAGCCAAGCTCTGGTGAGGAATGTCTGGATCCTGAGCAGTTGCATATTGTCGTGCGTAAAAAGGCTTTAGATCGGAGACATGAATATGGCCAGACACTTGGTTAGTCGAGCAATCTGTCAACATGTACGAAGCTAGAGAAGCTGCAAAACCTTTCGAGGCATCGCTGAGGGGGTGTGTCCTTTTCAACGCCAGGTCCCCAACCTCAAAGCTAATGTTCTGCCGACGCTTATCATATTGCCCTGCCTGTTCTATATGCGATACATCGACGTGTTGTTTTGCTTGTCCCACAGCATCGGTCAGCCTATGCCTCAGGACACACATAAGGTCTTGGAGAAGCGTTTGCCCATGTAACACCACTGTCCTGCGGGAAAATCCATTCTTTGCCCAGGTTAAGTTTAGTAGGAGTGAAACCTGTTGAGCGATTCACTGTCGTTCTAGTCGCAAACGCTATCTCTGCCAGTTTCAGATCCCAGTCTTTGTGACGCTCGGTATGCTTGACAAGCACAGATTTAAGATTTCGGTTTACCCTTTCCGTGATGTTGGCTTGCGGGTGATAGACAGACATGCGCTTGTGACGCATTGCGAGGGCGTCACAGGAGTCCGGGAGCCCCTTGCTGGTGAAGTACGTCGAGTTGTCCGTTATCGGCTGGGCAGGCCTTTGCGCCAATGCACATCATATATCACCATCATTATCGCATTAATATTTGGTCTAACAAAGAAAAACGAACCGTGAAATTTGCACTTCTGTCCTTGATTCTGTTAAGACTTCACTATTGAAAGAAACCATATGAACTATATATATATATATATATATATATATATATATATATATATATATATATATATATACAGAATGCATATGGCTTCTTTTAATAGCGAACTTCTTAACAGAAACAAGGAAAGAAGTGTAAATTTAATGGCTCGCTTTTCTTTGTTAGACACAATATTAATGAGAATTCACAGACAATGATGCCAAGGACAAGTAAATGTAATTTAAATGTGAAGAAAGAAAAGTGGACCAAAAGACAACTTGCCGCTGGCAGGGACCGCACCTTGCGACCTTCGAATAACGTGCCTGATGCTCCACCAACTGAGTAACGGCGGCAGTTATCCCTTCGTCCCGTTTTATATGGTATATACGTGCGTTTAAACGTGGAAGTGTCAGTCGGCGCCGCCAGGAGAATTTACGGCGAGTGTAGGACACTATTTTTAATATATGCGATGATTTCTTGGTGAAATTCGGCGACGTTGAGCGTATCTATCTATCTATCTATCTATCTATCTATCTATCTATCTATCTATCTATCTATCTATCTATCTATCTATCTATCTATCTATCTATCTATCTATCTATCTATCTATCTATCTAGCCGCCTACGACTTTGTGCTCTCCTGGCCATATATTTAATAGGATATATACCAAGATTGGTTGGCATAACATGACTGTATGATGATAACGAATGACTGGTCATATCATGAACATCAAAAATAACTTGCCATGAAAAGTATGATATACACGCCATAGTCGTAGTGCCTCTGAGGCCCTTTTCTTAACTTCATATATCCAAAAATTGGTAGGATGAGACATTTTTGCATGACCAACATAAATGACAGGTGGTAATGTGAAAATCATGACGTGCATGTTATGTACAACATGATTTACATGTCACGTACATGGTCCGCTGACGGGCGTTTCGCTAACTTGATATACACCAGATTAGTATTGCGTGACGTGACTGTATGTCGAACATAAACGCCAAGTTGGTCATATGAAAATCATGGCATGTCATGTCCAACATGACTTGGATGCCACGCTCATGGCACGCTCGCGGCCGCTTCGCTAGCTTGATATACACCAAATTTGGTATTGAGTGACGTGACTGTATGACGAGTGTAAATGAAAAGCGGTAATATAGAAATCATGATATATCGCATTTCACGCTCATGACACTCTCATGGTCATTTCGCTCGCTTGATATACACCAAATTTGGTATTGAGTGACGTGACTGTATGACGAACATAAACACCAAGTGGTCATATGGAAATCGTGACATGTCATGTGCAACATGACTTGGATGACACGCTCATGGCACGCTCGCGGCCGTTTTGCTAGCTTGATATACACCAAATTATGTATTAAGGCGAAAGCCTGTAATGTCTCATGCTCACGTCCGTCCGTCCGTCCGTCCGTCTGTCCGGCCATCCGTCCATCCATCCATGCGTCCGACCATGCGTCATTCCGCCCGTCCCCCCCGTCCATGCCCTGGCACAGTGCCAGGTGGCCGCCAGGCTGCGCAAACGAACGCCGGTCGCGTCGGACTCAAGAGCTCTCGCGCTTTGCTTGCGTAGCGTCGCTGTGCCCAGCGCGTCCACTAATGCAAGAAGGGAGATGCGCGCATCGCGTTCCATTCTGACCAACCCCGTCTCATTGGGCACAGGTGTTCGCGGAACACACTTTGGAATTTACAGTGTCCGTCAATTTAAACGCTGGAACGCGGAATGGCGTATGCACGATGCGAAAAGCGCTAGAATACGAACGCATGCAAAACGGAGGCAGATTAGCCTCGCGCCTCACTGCGATTCGCGGTAAAAAATTAAAAAAAGAAAACACGCACACATTCCGTTTGTGTGCCATCCCACTGAGAGTGTAAAAAAAAGACATGGCATAATCAATCGAATGGCCACAAGCTTTCGCCGAACAAACTTTGGAATGTACAAAGTGTCCTTCAATGTGACATAACTGTATGACGAGCATAAATGACAAGTGGTAATGCGGAAATCAAGACATTTCATGTGCAACATGAGTTGCATGTCACGCTCATGGCACGCTCGCGGCCGTTTCCCTAACTTGATGTACACCAAATTTGGTATTCAGTGACGTGACTCTATAACAAACATAAGCGGCAGGTGGTAACATGAAAATAGTGGCATGCATGTCATCGACAACGCCATTTACATGCCACGCTCACGGTGCGCTTGCGTCCAGTTCGCTAGCTTGATATACACGAAAATTGGTATTGCGCGATGTGACTGTATCAAGACCATAAATGACAGGTGCTAACATGTAAATCATCACATGCATATTGTGTACAGCATGATTTGCTCCTTGCTAGCTGCTTCGCTTTACATCGATTCCCACAGTACGTGATATCTGCCGGTTTTTTTGCCTGTTGGTGTCACGTATTACGAGCTGGCAGCTGACCCATAATCCCTCGCATATTACCTGAAGGTATCAAATCTGCGAGAACGAGACCCTCGCTATGAATGAAGCTGAAAAGTGTAAATTGAATCTTCGTGTTGTCTGTAAAACAGAATATTAATGAGACGATGATGATATGATGTTTATTGGTGCAAGAACCATTTGACGGCGAAAGGGCGCCAGTGCATGACATACATATATATATATATATATATATATATATATATATATATATATATATATATATATATATATATATATATATATATATATATATATATATATATATATATATATATATATATATATGCATTCCCTACATAGTGTACTTTACTTTCCTTGCCTGTTAGTGCATGCATCTGCTTTTGGCCTTCGCCGAGTTTTCTCCTCACTGCCTTGAGGCTTCGTCCATTGTTTAGAGCACGTTCAATTCTCTGCACGTCATACTTTCCTCATGTGGGCTACCTTAAGCTTTTTGATGCACTTCGAAAGCTCTGCCAGTTCTTTTTCATCTCTTATGTTTGATGCTTTCATGCGTTCACGTTTTTTTAATGAGACTCTTTGTCTCCTCAGAGATTTTAACCGTGTCTTGCCAAATGATGCTTTAGATATGCAAAACTACCTTTTTCGAACGCGCCTTGTCATTTTTAACCTGTTAAACTTAAAACACACACGCCCGCAGGGAAAAAGAAGTCCCACTGTCCCTTATGCATTCGCGTGAGACGACTCGGAGGCAAAAGCTATGTCATTCTCATTTGATCATATGATCCTCTTCCCCACCGTCCGCCACCACGAAAGCTTTAGTGCGCTTAACGTGGTTTTCAACCGCCTACAGGATCGGATCCACGGCAAATTTCTGAACATCACGCGGTTTTGCTTCCGAGATTGGTCTATGTTTCACCAAGCAACTGCGTCGTGTGATGGTGCTATGCTGTGACGACACGCTATGTTACGCAATAATGGTATCACTATGACATCACCCGCTTTGGTTGCATGTGATGTATGATGACGTCATATCACGAAGCAATCATGTCATGGTGGTGCTTTGAATCGTTGCGTTTTGACACTACCGCCCACCGCGACTTATCATTTTCATGATCCTCGAAATGGATCGCCTTAATACGCTTCGTTTTCTTCGTCATCCAGGGTGACTCGGGCGGACCATTGATGATTCGGACCGGAGTTGGCCGCTTCCAGCAAATTGGCATCAGTTCGTACGTGGAAAAAGTATGCGCCGGGGAATATCCGGATGTGCACACACGAGTTAGTGGTTACGCCAACTGGCTGACTCGGGGGGTCTCTTCGAGCGCCGGCTACATGCCCCTCTTGACGCCAAAGCCCTAGAGGCTCAAAAGAAGTTCTTTCTTTATCGCATGACGAAACTTCGACGTGGTAACGCATCCCATACGCCGGGCGGTGTGGGTATGCTCTAATAAACAATCATTTGAATGACTCTTGATTCTCAAGTGGTCTTCACAGTGCTTCTGGTCCTCACCGGGTATGTGTTCCTCAAAGCAAGATGCCAACGCTCTTTCGTTACACACTGCGTGCACTCATATTCACGGACGGATAGTCCTATGTGCGTGATCGCTCTAAACTGATGCTTGATATTGTTGCATATTACGTTACGTGAGCCAGGAAGAGATAGAAAGAGCGAATGAAATTTATGTACTAGGCAAGTATTATTCAAGAATCGTAGTTGGGCCACCAGTACAGGGCGCCTGCAGCGTCAGCTGGGACGTAGACCCGGCCGATTATACAGTGCTGAATATCCCGGTTCTTGCTTTGGATACATACCACCCTGTGCTCTAGTGTGTCATAGTCTCTGACTGTTTCGGCTTCTATTTCTGACAGCACTATAGCGTAAGATAGAAGGAGAGGTTGGTACCATATTATGACGCAAGAGGCTGGATACGGCTTACTATCAGATTGTTTCCCGTCTAGTGTACTCTGCCTTATTGAACATGTCGGACGTATTAACGCGATATTAACGCACATATTAACGCGATAGCGTTAAAGAGCTCGTTTCGCAGAAATTCCGGCGTCGGCGTCGTTGTTTGTGAGCGAAAAATCATCATCTTGTCCGTGACCGAAAAATTGAGAAAGATGCAAATAAAATAAATAATAAAAATTTTCGGGTCCGAGTGAGGATCGAACCCGGGTTGTCTGCGTGGCAAGCAGGTGTTCTACCACACGGCCATGCCTCTTTTTTATTTTTTCTCTTAGATGGTATTTATTACAAATGAGGTTCATGTATACACATAGCGTCCAAAAACTTAAGGCTGCCTCCACAAATGTACAACAGGCATTACAAAACAAATTTCACTCAACACTGTTCTAAAAGGGTATTTGAGCAGTGCATTTTATGAACTGTGGATACCAGTCCGGCCGAAACATGTAGTTCTTCATAGAAGTCTTTTAGCTGTACAGTGATTTGCACGAAATGTGACCGCGAAGACACCATTGATTCCGCATGCCTGTCTAACATGCGAGTTTTCCATAAACTGTGCATGCCCATTAACAAGAGCATGTCAACTGGCATGGCATTGGGTTTAGCATTGGGTTTGGGTGGTACACACCTCTTTATTAGACATCTGGTGTCACGTTTTTTTCTATTTTCGTCACTGTGCCCATCCGCTGCTTCGAACTTTCTTGCAAGTGAATTTAGCCGATGTTTTACCAAATTTAGTGGTATCTACTAATTTTGTATCGCCTCCGTATTTGCAAGGTTTCATGCGTGAAGTATACGAATCAGTGCGCTTTCTCAGAGCAAGATTCTCCAATGATTATTTGTTCTCTAGCGCAAGAAAAGATCTATATAACTATCTATTAGATATGTTATTTCCGGCCCCACTGAACCGCTCACTGTATGCTGGATTATCTGGTCATGACGTGCTAGCACGTGTGAAGAAAATGCCTATTTCACCAATAACGAAGACATTTTTCTACAAAGTGCACACAGAAACACTGCCTGTAAAAACCTGGTTAAGCACCAAAGGTATCTTTGTATCCTCAATTAATTGTCGCCTCTGTGAAGTTCCAGAAACAATAGAACATTGTTTGATTAGTTGTAAGGACGCCATCCTCTTTTGGGACGTCCTGCAGAGGGCTTTTAAAAAGCAACTTGATTTAAATTCTCACACCATACGTTACCTGGTACCACCCAAACAGCCATGCCTCTGCTTGGAAATACTGTGAAAATAATTTCCTCTGCTTGGAAATGCAGTGAAAATAACTTCCATGCTTCGCAAACGCAAGCGTCCTTTATATAGGCGTCGCAATATAACATGTAATATCCCAGGAATATTGCGTGGTACAAGCGTACATTGCCATCGGGCGTCAGAATATGTGACTATCATAACGATTCCATAGTTTAAAGCCAGCCACCCATTACAAGCGGCACACACCTTACTGCGCGTATTCCCTTAACACCACGTAGTGGGTTCATAGCAAGTTCGAAAACATTTCCCTCATTTTCCGCGCATAATTTCTCCTGGTTTAAAGCATACTACCCATTACATATTATGCACTAAGTGATTGAAGTACGCACTAGGGACGGGATATCGCTATCGCGTTCAACTCTTAAAGGCGAAGCTTAAGGGTCCCCCCATTTTTTTTCTAAAATATTGACGTAGGGGTTCCGGAATGTCACCGTACGTTTGTTGGACAACCACCGGGCTTCTTTTAGTGGCACGAGGGCCCAGCGACAAACTTGCTGCGCTTCCAAGCACCTCCTCTCGAGCACTTCCAATTGGTTCAATATGCGGTAAAGAGACAAACAAGATATCCCCAAGAGAGAAACAGTGGATGCGAGAGCAAGAAATTGTAATGGTATACGAAGTCAGGCTAGCAGCTAAGTCGTATCGATCCGATGTCTCATGTGTATGCAATTTATGTATGGCTTTAACTATCTTAAAGTCGTAAAGGCCAATGTACAGTGCCGTCCACTCTTAGGGTGAACAAAGCTCAGCGTGACTGCGTTACGCGGAGTGCCATTGCAGTCGGGGCGTCCGCGCATCGAAGCGAAGCGGCTCAAGAGCACACAAGCGCGCCTCTGTTGGTATCCGCGACGGAAATAAGTCAGAGGAGCCATGGTGGACCCCCGGCATAAAACACTTCCGTGTTAAAAAGTTGTGTAAGGTAAAGTAGGGTGATTTTGACCTTGAAGTAGGGTTTTCTTCAAGAATTGGTTGGCAACACTGCACCGCAGCGATATCTTGTATCATGCATCATCACGATCATCTTACGCGGCGGCCGCACCTGGCAGCGGTCTTTGCGCCGCAAAACCAATGCTGCTGCGGTCTCAGCGGCTCTGGAGCGTGCAGATCTTGGCTTTTTGGTACGTAGTCTGAGCTAGTAAACAGACGACTGAACTAACAAGATCGGCCGACATCCATTTTCGCGCTCGTGTTAGCCAATTTGGGGCGAAAAAGCATGGTTCATCCCTTCATCATAGGAATCGGCAAAACACGAAAGCGAACCGTGTCTTCACAGGAGTGTAGTTGATTGTTTATTGTATATTGATGTATGAGAGCTTGCACAATGTGTGTCGGTGTTTGGTAGCTATAGGACCGTTTGACGCTGATGAAGCCGCGTTGACGCCTGCGGGTACATCTACGTCCCGACGAATAACGCCAAATATCGCGACATAGCCATTATGGTAGCTGAAGTAGCTGAACTAAGTTATAGACCTGGACAGAGCATATGCTGAATTCCGCGCAGAGATGGCATTAACACACATAATGAACACAATATTCTAGACATTGTATAAACACTGGTACTCGGTATGCAGTTATTCAAAGCGTTGTCATTTGGCGAGAGTATAGTGAACTGGATGTTCTAGTTCATGAGTGCCAATCAGCACAACCGACAGGAGGCAACAGAAGAGAGGACCCAGAGCGCTGAACTTCCAACAATTTGTTTCTTTGAAAAGCACTATGTGTCCTCTCTTCTATCACCTCCGCTAAGTTGCGCTAATTTGCACTCATAATCATGTTGTACCAACACGCCCAATCCTGCAGTCTTTTATGTTCTAGTTCACTATAGGGGAGAGAAGCTCCGAGGTGTGCACTTCCAAGTAATGAGGGAGCCTACGCCTGCGCCAAACGGCGGAGTGTGCTCATGCACATCGCTTCAGGGACGTGACATGCAGAGTTTGTAGCTTCAGCCGTGAACGCGGGAAGGCGTTCCGCTCACTGGTGTGTCCCGCTTGCACCACAAGCTGAAACTACCGAAGCGCTTGCTGTCGGAGCTCGTTAATGTCATGATGCGCCACTTAATTTTCGCTCCCCCCGAGCCATGGTCGGTCCCTCTGAAAACTATGAAAGCTATGAGATATATAAGGCACGTTTGCAAAGCCTCATTCATTAGCGTCGATGGCGCAATCGTTACACCGCCTGGCACCTATCGCCGCGGACCGAGTGGTGGCGGGTTCGATTTCCAGGCTGTCCAAATTGACTAAACTTTTTCTTCTGGTTCGCTTTGTCACCTTTATATTACTGACGTATTTCTGTTTCGGGAATGCATCAATGAAGTTTGGTCGACCCCGGCATCAAAAAAAAATTTTAGTTCTAAACTTGCATGCTATTAAACGCACGAAGATTCATTATTTCAAACGGACATTGGCCGGGAATAAAAATAACATATTAATCCGAAAAACGTATTGTGCATAATTGCATCAACGAGATTCTACTGCACTTCAATTTTACCGATTCGGAACTACGTATGACATAGCATGGGTAGTAAAAATATATGACATCACCGAGATGGGTGTGGTAATTTCAAGGTGGAGTCATCACCAGTATTTTCTTCGCGCGTTTTCTCATTTACGAAGTGTCTTCTGGCTGTAAGAGTGGTATTTAAGCTATTGCGGCAAAGTAATTTATTCATACGCCATAAATCATTGTTCTGTTTAGGGTCCCTTTAAACAAATGCTATTCTATAAGCAGTAAATGGGTGAGAGCCCTTCACGAATCATACGACACAAGGCACCGCTTTCACGAGTACATTGTCTTGATTGACAATGAGGGACAATCGCTACGGCAGCTTCAATTCATTTCTCAATATTTTTGTTTTGTTCGGCTCGCAGTTTGTATGGACATAGGAATCTACCACAGATGCTGAGAATAAAGGCCTTCCAGGCCGGATCTGCCTGACCATTTTTTCAGCTTTTTAAACCACGCAAGATCTGCCATGCAAGAGTCTTGCTATATTTAAATCAGCATGCATCGGTGCCGGTATACCTCAATAGTTTTTCGCGAGTCTTTGGTTAGCCTCGCTGCCTTGTTCCCTTTTGTTTTGTTCCTTCCTTGCTTCGCGTGTCAAGGGGGTTTTATTTTATTTTCATGCGTGATGATATTCATAGACAATGCAGTTCAAACAGCTAGTCCCTTGTGCATATTCGTATGCCATATTTTGTTCTATGTCCCTATAAAGGTTGAAGCCTAGCACTGACTCTTAATTAAACGTAAGTAATTTCTTATTTCGTAAGGGCTTATGGGCCTTGGAAACTCTTTAGAGCAACGAATTCTCATCAACTGATCGTTGGAAGTGCGTTCATTTGAACCGCCTGTTTGCTGTTCTAGCTCTGACCAACAGAGCTAGAACAGCAACAGGTTTTGTTTAAATTACTAAGCGCATTCATCATTTAGAGCGCTGAGCGCTTTTGAAGAAAAAACCCTAGGGCGAAACGAACAGGAACGCCAAAAGAGCACAGGACTGGCGCTATATAGTGCCGTTCTTGTTCCTTTTGCGCTACGGCTTTCTTCAGGAGTCACAAAATAACTCGCCTATCAAAACGTTTTACTGAGCACAGACGAAAGCACTTGGGGATAGCATTCAAATTTGCTATCTATCTATCTATCTATCTATCTATCTATCTATCTATCTATCTATCTATCTATCTATCTATCTATCTATCTATCTATCTATCTATCTATCTATCTATCTATCTATCTATCTATCTATCTATCTATCTATCTATCTATCTATCTATCTGTCTGTCTATCTATCTATCTATATTCATGTATGGGTTCCGTGGCTCGGCATGGTTTCCGTGGCCCACATTACACAATTCATGTGTTTGAACGAACACTGCTCGGCCGTCTTATTTTCTTATTTACTGCGTATCAAACAAAAAAAAAACATAAAAAAGCGAATCATGGCTGCTTATGCCGCATTTAGATGGAGGCTAAATGGAGATCTGTGAGCTTATATTAGGTGCAAGGAACCAGAAGTGGTAGAAATTTCCGGAGGCATCCACTTCGGCGTCTCTCATAATCATATCCTGGCTTTGGAACGTAAAAGCGCATCAAAAATTCAGTAGTAAGGATGGCTGTGGTATGAAGCGTATCTTGTGCATAAACTTCGCAAGGATCGTACGTCTCGACGGGGCCTGTTGGCGCATTCATAGGATCTCGGCGTAACAAGCAAGGCAAGCAGTTTCCTCCGTGCTACATCAATACGCATAAGTACGAAGACCTAGCGCGAATATTTGATTGATAGAAAGCTTCGCCTCTCATTGTTGTCCTGTGGCTTAAGTGGCGGTACGATATACGCCTCCTCGACAAGTGCAAGGGACTCTTTAATATTTCTGCCGAGGTATCCGCGCGAGGACCGTCGCTCTGTGTACGAGGCTTGCGAATGAGGCTTTTAGATGCAATGGATGTGGCACTCAATGATTCCTTGACGGGCTGTACTGCGAGTGGGGTTATAACGCAAGCGCGCTCTAAGTTAAGCTTCGTTCTCGTGCCAAGACTATCGCGGTTTGCTTATTGTTTGTTCGGTACCAAGCAGGTGTTCTACCCCATTATTGGAGAGAACGGCGCCACAAGGATATTCTTCCAGGTGGTGTTGGGCAGGGAGACTAGACGGGGTTGTTTTTTAGATGCAAAGCGTCTTATGGTGAAGTTTAATCCGGTGGCGGTGGTGGTGGTGGTGGTGTGCGGCCGACCACCCTTACTGCGCATGCGCGAACCTTCTAAAAAATAAAGAAAAAAAACCTCCTCTCCATCCGCTAGGCATCCCTCCCTGCGGCGACCACACTCTCACTGCGCATGCGCGTCCCCCCCTCTCTCCGCTCTCCTACGCTCCCCCCTCTCTTGCCTCGCGACGCCGACGCAGGCAGCGTCTGTTAGCGAGTTTCTTGGTTGAAAAACCGACTGCTTGCGCTGCACAACCGTTCACTGGCCACCCCGTATATATGGCAATGGATCTTGACCTGCAAGGTAGTGCCAGTGGGAGATTTCTCCTGTGCGTTGTTGAACAATGAAAATTCGCAGCATTCGCGTTAACTAAAAGCGGACTGCGGGTCGCTGTGTCCAGTCGGAGTGTTCTGTCTCTCATTGCTCATTAGCAGCGATTGGCATGTTCCAGCAGGAAACACCGGTCTATCACTGCGTGGTTGCGCCTCCCCAGGTTTCTCTCCTGCGCAACGCCGCGATGAGCGCCAGCGTCAACGCCGCCGCCAGTGTTAGCGTTAGCGCCCGCTGCTTCGCATCTACACATGGTTCCCTTTAGCGGGAGATGGCGTGATTTTTTCAGTACGTTTGCACTTGCGGACCCAAGGGGAGGCAGGTGAAAACTTTTTGGGGGAAGCAGCCGTCGTCGTCTGATGTAGCATCGCTGGCACACGCACATCGGGGATCGGGAAGGAGGGAGGCGATTGGGCGTGAAACGGATGTTTATACCATTGGTTATGAACAGAATAACTTACTGAATCGAAACTGATTACAATTCTTTTAAATATGGGCAGCTAATGGTGCAAGGCTGAACTAACAAAAAAAGCTTGTAGGCGGCCTAGATTATTAGCAAGATTTTAAATAGCATCGTCCTAATTATCAAGGTGATAATTAACATGGTTATAATTGGCAAGGTCTTCTTTATGTCTCTTTCCATTTCTTTCTCTCTGATTCTTTCTCGCCTTTCTCTTCCGTTTACCTGCTCAATGCAGCTCTCTCGTTTTCTTGAAAAGGCACGCGCATTGATTAAACGCCTGCATTCCGTTCCAACCAAACGTGTCAACCTCGATGGTCGTGCTGGCCATTATTACCTTTGCCTTATCATCAGGCATAATACTAGATGATAGAAAAAGTGTGTATAACTATCTTCAATTCTCGAATGGATGTCGCCAAGAGCAAACTATCTTTACTTATAGTCAATCCTAAGATGAAGATTGGGACGAAGAGTGGGCGCGCCGGTCGAGTTATTACGTTGCACGCGCTAGGCGCAGCTTAATTTTCTGGTCACAAGAAGCGGCGGCACGTAAGCTTCAAATATATCCACTGGTAAAATGAAAAGAATTGAAGGACACTTTGTACTTTCCAAAGTATGTATGGCGAAAGCGTGTGGCCATTGGACTGAGTATACCATGTCTTCTTTCTTTTACACACTCAGTGGGATAACGCACAAACTGAGTGTGTGCGTGTTTTCTTGTTTAATTTTTTACCGCGAGTCGCACCGAGACGCGAGACTAATCTTCCTCCGTTCGCATGCGTTCGTATTTTCTCGCGCTTTGCGCATCGTGCAAACGCCATCCGCGTTCCAGCGCTTAAATTGACGGACCCTTTGTAAATTCCAAGTGTGTTCCGCAAACGACCGTGGCCATGATACGGCGTCGGTCAGAATGATTCCAAACGCTTGGCACAGCAACGCTACGCAAGCAAAGCGCGAGCGCTGTAGAGTCCGATGCGACCGGCGTCCGTTTGCGCACCCCGGCGGCCACCTGGCTCCGTGCCAGGGCTCGGACGGACGGACGGCACGGACAGACGGGCGGACGGACGGACGGATCGTTGGACGGACGGATGGATGGACGGACGGATGGATGGATGGACGGATGGATGGATGGACGGACGAACGGACGGATGGATGGACGGACAGACGGACACGGGCGGATGGACGGATGGATGGATGGACACGGACGGACGGACATGGACGGACGGACGGATGGATGGATGGACGGACGGACGGACGCCGGATGGACGTGAGCATGAGACATTAAAGTCTTTCGCCTTAAAAGCTACGAAACTTCTACGAGAAGTCTTGAAGAAGCAGACGTGCACCTTGGGTGTTGTGATGCAAATTCTTCTTTTGGTTCGTAACGGCCCTCTATGGCTGAGACACTGACAGTCTTATTGACAAAGCAGTTGGTTTAACAAACCAGCACACGAAACATTTAATCAAGAATTAAAGTGAAAACTATATATGTACACAAGTTCAGTCCCGAGTTCAGTCTGACCAAAACACGGATGCTTGACTGGTCGAGTTGACGTGGGCTGGCTGGCGACGACGATAGAGCGGCGGCTGGTGGGCGAGTCGTTGAGATGTCAGGGGCAGAGGGGGGACACGGACGACGGGCACGGACGGACGGACGGATGGATGGGCACGGACGGACGGATGGACACGGACGGACGGACGGACGCCGGACGGACGTGAGCATGAGGCATTAAAGGCTTTCGCCTTAATATCAACTGGGTCTAATTTTCTTGCCTTCGTGTATATAGTTGCGAGTTGTAAACGAAACCATACAGTAATAAATCTATGGCCGTCGTTGGACGTTATAAAACAAAATGAATATTTTATGTAAGATGATTGAACACCACGTTCAACGCACTGAACGAGGAACTTTTATGTCTAGTGAAGAAAAAATATCGCAAGGAAAATAAAAAAGACTATACGTTATTCCAATATGCTTGATGTCGGAAGGTGAAAATATTTCTGTCCGCGCCGCGTGACGTCTCCGCTGTAGCGCGCATCGTTCACACTCTATAGTCAATCTCACGAGTTCTCCTTTTGCAATGCACACTTGTAAAATGCTCAGTCCGGGCATTCTGATATGGAAAGTGCGGGGTGAAGAGCACACACTGCGCAAATGGTCATTTTGTGCCAACGACCCCTCAGAGTCCCGTTCCATGAAAACAACGCTAGATGTAGCATAACGGCGCCGAACAAAACAGCGGAAAGCGATGCATATTTTCAAGCCACACGAAGGTATAAGCACAAAGTAGTATAAGCACGAAGTCTTTGCAGTATTCATGCGCGGAAACTTGATTGAATATGCTGGGTTGTATACAACACGTTGTAAAAGGTGAAAGGCGATGGGCTTATTTTTTTTCTTTTTTTGTTCCGTTCAAGTGCATAGGCCATTGAAAATGTGTTCTGTCTACAATGACGGGAAGTATGCTCAGAATTTAACACGTTGCTATTTGACAGCCAATTTGAACCAGTCTGTTTGACATACTTGAAGAATACTACGAGCAGAATTGTGAAGATTTCATATATTCAACACTCGGAAAATGGGTT
>JALIZH010001356.1:0-15090 GCA_030522465.1 Rhipicephalus appendiculatus
GCTTGACCGAGAATTCGAGATAGACAAAAGAATAATAAAAAACTTTGTTTCGAGTGGAAGGAGAAGTGAGAATTTTGCGCGGCAAGCCGGTTTTCTACCACAGAACTCCGCCAATGCGTAAAACTATATTAAAAAAATGAAAAAAAAAACCATACGAATCTCATGTAGTGAGAGGGGTGAATTGCGCAGTAAGTTGTTGGTTTAAATGCGCGTGAATTACAAAACGCTCAGACATAATTATTCATCTTTCTCAGCAACATCATCAACAAAGTGTGGAGCGACGCAGATGCACCTGTTGCGTCACGGGTGCGTAGTGGGTAGTTCGGTCATTCGCAAAACAAAGAATAATGGCGTAGCGGGCACTTCAATGTTTACTTGCCCTAGACATTCTAGGACAGTTTGAACTAGCTAATTTTACGCCCGGCACGCATGAGGTGTTCAGCGAGAAGCGAAGCGAAGGCTAACGATTGAGAAGGCTATGCGAACGGGGCATGATTAGACTATCGTGTTCAACTCTTAGAGGCGAAACTCAAGTGTCCTCCACAGGCCCGCAGCCAGGAGGGCCTAGACCCCCCCCCCCCTGAATTTCAGTTGGAGGGGGTGTTTTGCCGAGGGCAAATAATAATAGGTGTGTTTCAAGGCCTTCATCAAGGGCCCCCCACCTCATCCCGCGAAAAAAAAATTCCTGGCTACGGGCCTGGTCCTCCGTGTTCCTGGCAAATGAAACCGATTTCATCCTTCACCTAAATGACACTCTACATGTTTGCGCAGACTCGCAATAGCGCCAAAGAAAAAAAAGACAAACAGTGAACATAGAGAATGAGTTCTTTCGGAGTTCCCCCCTTATTGACGTTATCTGTTTTCGCAACCTGGGAGAAACAGACTGAGCAGACTCGCTCAGTGAGAGCTCGAGCTTTTTTTCGTGTGTTTTTTTTTCCGCAGAGACCGACAGGTCTATCGACTGCGGCTCTCCCTAATACAGTGAGCCCTCCGAATACATCTTTATCGTGTGGTGCCTAGCGACAGCGCCCAACTTTCCGTACCACGTTCCGGTTTGCCCGTTCGATCGCCACGTTGGCATCTCTCAGTAAAGCTTGAAAATGCTCTCGGAAAAAAACGCATACAAACGGCCTTCGCAACGGAATAATGACGTTTGCATTTTGTGTTGCATACCAGTAGCTGAAGAGGGCAAATGGAAATTCAGCTGTGTAAAAAAAGCGGCGAACTCAAAGATGATAAATGACACGTAGATGTCTGTGGTAGTAGATAAATGAAGCTCACAAAGGTGGTAATCTTGGCACTTTCGTAGTCCATGTTTATGAACGGTAAAAACGCACTGAAGACAAACACACAATGAAGGAACACACATGCACACAAATAGCACCATGTGTGCACACACAGCGCTATGTGTGTGCATGTGTGTTCCTTCATTGTGTGTTCGTCTTCAGTGCGCTTTTACCATTCACAGTAGATAAAGCTTAGAGAAAGGTTAGGGTTACTTGATCTTCTTAGAACTGTTGCTGGTTGGTAACGTGAAAAAAAACCGTTACAAGTGATCTGTAACGCCTACGTATTTGCGGATGTAAACGCAACGGCAGGGTTAGGCTGACCTAGTCTTCTTAGAACTTTTGCGGGGGCGGATTGTGAAACGCACTCGCGGATGCTTACGAAGTGCTTCCTCGTGTGCGCAGAAGATAGAATAAATGTCTTGGATCACGTACGCTTAAAATGCGTACTTGTTTTAAGACCTCGATCTGGTCGTCGTGCGGTTCAACCACGCGAGTGGGCGATACCATGCTTGGTGACCCCTGGGTCTTCGAAATGAAGCTGATGTGCATTCAACAGGTCATCGTTTCTAAAGCGCATTACTCTCGCGTGTACAGGGAGGATGGGCCGAGAGAAAAGCAATAATGAAGAAATTGCTTGGACCGTGGCCTGAAAAGTATCTTTAGCAAAAAGGCGGATATCATCGTAAAAGCCGTCTTCCTAAAAGACTGCCGCGGAACGTGCACCCGTAGCCGCTGGCTTCGCTGGTTTCAATCTTCGCAGCAGTGAAAGGTCAATCAGTAAGTCAGGAACTTTCACGAAAGGTGCTGAGGAGTTTTAGCCGTCGAGGGATCCACGAGGGACACCATAGCAGCCGCTACCATAGGCGACGCTCGAGTCGGGGCGGGAACGTGGTGGCGTTACGCCAGTTCTTGGGCCCTCTGGACGGCCTTGAATTTGTGGTGGAGCTCGAAGCTCCTGAGCGCCTGTTCCCAATCGGAATAACTGGTGCTCTCCATTTCTTTTCATTCTCATGTCTTCTGTATGTGATGCACTTTGGGCTGAAAGAATATTTAGCATATTTAGTATTGCCTACCAACTAGCTTAAAGCATTTTATGATATTAATTATGTGTCGTTAAGTGTGTGTGTGTGTGTGTGTGTGTGTGTGTGTGTGTGTGTGTGTGTGCGTGCGTGCGTGCGTGCGTGTGTGTGTGCACGCGCGTAAAAGAGACACAGAGACTTGAAGGGGAGGGATAGCAGGCACGCTACCCTAATGTTAGCCGAAGGAATACGACACGATTTGTCTGATGCCTGAAATTTGAAAACAAGGCTAAACCGTAACTAACCTGGCCTAGTTTGGATATTGTTTACTGTCTGACATTTTTACTGCTGATAAACGACCTAGAGAGCTAGCGAAACTCAAAAGACTCGGGAAACGCTTGCCGCACACCAGCACTGTATCAAGTGCCGTCAGTTTCATTTTTTCTGTTGCTTGCTCTGCAGTGGTCCTTCGTTAGCTGTAAACAAGTCATTCAGTTCCAATTTCGCGTGAGGACGGGCTGACTTATGAATTTTGAAAACGCGGTTGCTATGCCACATATCATATTTCCTGAAACTACGAATAAGCGTTTTC
Source organism: Rhipicephalus appendiculatus (assembly GCA_030522465.1). Taxonomy (NCBI): domain Eukaryota; kingdom Metazoa; phylum Arthropoda; class Arachnida; order Ixodida; family Ixodidae; genus Rhipicephalus; species Rhipicephalus appendiculatus. The sequence goes on from JALIZH010001356.1 coordinate 2,901, forward strand.
TGTGGAAGGGTTAGTCAAGGTAATATGAGAAAGCCTTTGGACTGCAATATACAGGAACACCACAAGTTTGCATTTTGAAAACGGAAAAAAACATATGTTGAGAAGAACGGCATGAAAAAAGCGGGAGTTCCGGTATCATTCCATTTTGATGAGGTTGATTTAGAAAGGAAGAAAGATAAATGGGCCCGCCACGTTTGAACTTGTTTGTATCTGCACTTATTATGAGAGCACCGGTGCAGTGGCAGCCATTTCTAGCTACGCATGTGAAGCGTGCCAGTTCAATCTATTCATTAAGCTTGTCATTTTGCGCACATTGATATACTACATCGTTTTATCGCAATTGCGTGTTTAAAGCTACACGCCGGCCAACTATACCAGAGCTATTGTTGTATGCACTTTTTTGCCACGTTTCGACAAGCGTGTGGTTTGCCATAGTGAAATAATATTTGATGGATGGATGGAACTACTTTGTTGGATGTCCTGCATATTAAAGGGCCCGGAAACAGCTTTGCGTTCCAAAATTTCTGATGGCGAAATAACTGCGCACTTGTACGGTGTGAGTGCCGCAAGAAATTTGCGAATAAACGTTTTAATAAACAACTTATAGCGTGTAAAAAACAACCTGCTTCGGATGGTTTCCGTTTCTCGCTCGGTCTTTCCAACCTACTCAGCAGCGGAGAGGGAATAGGCGTAACCGTTTGTTATAACTACGCCCACATCGGGAACGTAACACGACGTCAGAGACTACGTGATCGGCGCGCAGCCAACGATCGAGAAAGGCTTCTCCCCCGTGTCGCTCGTGTAATAGCGGCATGTGGAGAAAGTATGGTGCGAGGGGCACGAGGCACTGGAGAAGTATGCACCCTTCCCATCGCGCTAAAGTCGCGAGACACCTCCTCACCGCGGAGGCCTTTCCCCGGTAATCTCGGGGCTCTACCAGAAGGACAGAGGGCAGCACTCGAAAATGAAAATGCGGACTGCGCAGTCAAAACGGCCAAAACTGCATCACCGCAGGGCTAACGTGCCGTCTGCTTTAGCAAAGGACCAATCAACGAAGTCGGGGCTGCGCAATGTTGCCCGTGGGAAAGATTACCGTCACGTCGCGTACGAGGAGGATTGGGCAGGCGCTGGGAAGGGGTGCGGGAATCGTTTTTCGAAATGGAGCGGCTGCGCGGCTTTTTGCAGAGCTGTGATATTCGCAAAATGTGATCATGCGGCCTTCAGCGAATTGGCCAGCTTTTTTTGGGGAGGCGTAAAAAAAAGTCGGAGCCTCTCTACTGGCCCTTTAAGGAACGGGGCTCAGGTCTCCCATGTCGGGACGTCGAAGGCTTGCCTGTCCGCCACTTCACGGACCTGCTTGGCTGCTTTTTGATGCTTTAGGCGGAAAACACGCTTATTTATGCGAGCACGGCGTTATTTAATCGGGTTGAGTTTACACCCTTTGACTTTACACTCTCTGAGCTCGCAGGCATGAACATTATAGTGACATTACCATGGTTCGGACGTCGCAGATGCTATTTGTGAAATGTGGAATGTAAATACAAGCGGCCAATGTAATAAATAATAAGCAAACAATGTTTCACTGTTTTATTTCACATGCTGTATTCTTTCTTCGGAGTTAAAAATATTTTGACATATTCTGAACACACCCGGAGGGAAAGCTGCATCTCACCAAGTTATTTTTGTTACTGTTGCCCATAGATATAAAATCAACTTCGAGTCCTTAGAAAAATACTTCCTACACTAGCAATGATAAAGTTAACATAAGCATCTACTGAAGATATAAACGCTGTGCACCGGCATTGCAGCGTTTACGCAACGAGCGGCTTCAATTGCATCAGGGAAAACATATACATGCATTTCAAATGGATTTTACTAGCGATAGAATGTTCAATTGGCACGAGATCAGTGTTTCTCTTACTTTGTCATAACCTTGCTTCTACTAGGACGATCAATTTGTATTGACGAAAGCTGAAGAATTTTACCTTGATGAAATTCGACGTAACGAAACGTTGCTACATCGACTTCAGCGAGGAGTTGCATCTAGGAATAGCTTCTAACTTATTGGAATGGTGTGAGTGGCCTCCAGTAACACTTGTGACTTAAACTCTAAAACACTTCTCGGGTGATTCAGCATTCCATTCTGAATCATCTACCGGATGGCCCAGCTTACTACGACAAAAGCTTTGCGTTTTGGACACCGTTGACCACTCACTTTACAGGCCCTTTAACGGAACAGAAGACGTTGGAACCATGCCCTCATGGTCCTGCAATGTACAACGGTCCCAAACATTGTATAGCCAATAGGGGGGGGGGGGGGTGTTTATTAGGACGTTCAACCACCGTTTATGCCATTGTTGATTACTCAAAAGTACACCAAAGAACACTTTATCCATAGCTATGCGCTGTACAAATTGACTACGACAATGATCGTAGGTTATTACCATATTTACATATTACCGATAAGACAAAACGGGAAATATCATAAACAGAACAACAGAATGATGTGAGTGTAGAGGCAGTTGTGACTAAAACGGTGTGTGACTCTTGCTGTCAAGCAAGTGTCACACACACACACTCACACACACACACACACACGCACACAAACACACGCACGCACACGCGCACACACACACACACACACACACACACACACACACACACACGCACACGCACGCACGCACGCACACACACACACACACACACACACACACACACACACACACACACACACACACACACACACACACACACACACACACACACACACACACACACACACACACACACACACACACACACACACACACGCACGCACGCACGGACACACACACACACACAAACAAAAACTTGCTTCGCAGGAGCCTCTATGGTCGTTAACAATTTTATTCAATGTTCTAAAAAGAAAATCAACGAAAAGAAAGTAAAAGAATGCTGAATGAGCGAAATCAATAAAAAAAGCGGAAGCCTCTTGTCTGCGCAGGGATAATATTTCCTACCGCCTCGAGGAAGGTTTCCGTGGTATGCATTCTTAGCACGTGGCCGTAGCAGAAAACGGGATTACAAGATCAGGACCGTAAAAAAACCGTGCTTCTTGAGAGGCTTACAATAAGATGACATCAACGAAAGAACAAACCGAGAAACTCTAACGGTTATCGGTTCTCGTGGCTGGGCCCGTTAAGCACCCCTCTAAGGCGATCTTCTCGAAGTGAGTTAACTATGAGCTTCCGCTTACGCAGCACACACTGATCCTACGCCCAAGTGTCTTTCTCTACCGAGTGTGCCCTAAAGATTTTATGCTCTGCGCGCCGAAACATTGGCATTTTAAATTTATATCGGTGTTATGGTCACGTTCCCCCATTCTTTTGCGTCGTCGGCGCATACAATGTACAGGCAAAGGTATTATAAAAATTTGCGCAGCCTGCACTGTAGTTACAAGGCTAGAGCCCCAAAGCGACGCTCGGCGGCCTTACTTATTTCAATTTTCTTTCTGCCTCTCTTTTTTCTCTTTCTGTTTTTCTCTCAGTTTTTTTTTTGTACCTCTTTTATGCCTCGTTTCTTTCCATTTTTTTTCTTTCTCTCTCTACCAATTTCTTTCTCTCGCTTTATCGCTCTTTCCATCTTTATACTTTTTGTTCCCTCCCTCCCTCTCTCTCTCTATTTCTTGCTTTCTGTTTATTTTTCTTATCTCTCTGTTTCTTCTTTCTTTCTCTTTATATCTTGATCTCTGTTCTTAAAGTCTTTTTTTTGTGTCTGTTTCTTTCTCTGTCTTTCTGTCTTTATTATTTCATCCCTTTCGTTCTCCCCATTTCTCTCTTTCTGTTTGTGATATCAACGTCTTTCTCTCGCTCTCTGTACTCGTTCTCTCACCCATTCGAGTTATTGCATCTCACGCCGGACAAATAGACACAGCGGGAGAGAGCGCGCCGGGCGCACGTATTCGGGGAGCGAAGTAGAAGATGAAGACGACGAAGAGAGCGCGTGCTAGCAGAGTTATAAATCCCCTCCATTGGGTATGAGCCATATCTGGAGGAAAACAACAACAGCAGAGTTATTGCGTTGAACTCCGACTGCCCGATTTTATGCCAATATTTCAGGCAGAATTAATGGCAGTTATTCTAGCCATACGCAAACTCCCAACATATATTTCTTCGGTGGTTATACTGACTGATTCTTTGTCCCGTTTGCACTGCACTGACAGTACCAAAGTCATCGCGCTGCTTAGCAGAATTTTACTCATATATGCCCAATAACGTTCGTGTTGTCCGTTTGGTTTGGGTGCCAGGTCACACTGGAATAACATTAAATGAAGCAGCGGACACACTGGCGGCAGCATCCATTCAGGGCCCGGTCCTGAAGGTTCTAAGGGCCCTGTTCTCTAAGTACTATCGCGCGATTTCGAAATTTTTGTATACGACAGGAATCATACCAACTCCTCTGTTCTAAATGATGCAGATTTTCAGCACCTTAAGTTTAAGTGGTATAGCTCATGGTGTGGAACAAGGCAATTTGAAGTGACATTAACGAAATTTCGATGCAGAATTCCCCCCTTTAAATTTTTATTTGTACAGACCCTGGTTTTGTTCCTTCTCCTCAATGCAACTACTGCAAACAGGCCGGAACCATAGAGCACTTTTTCATAGAATGCCGCAGGTATCAAAAATTTAAGGCAAAGATTTCTGACCCCACCTTTCCGAAAACATGGGCTTGAGCTTTCTGGAACGGTGTTACTCTCCCTAGGGGCGTCGGCACTGGGTCATTGCAACAGGGACATCTATGAGGCGCTATTTAATTATATAAAAGAGTCAAAGCGACTGCCATGCTAACATCACAAGTATATACTTATTACTTAATTTCTTCAGTAATTTATATCAGGTGTTTTTACTCAAATTTTTTTTCTTTTTATTTTTTTTCTTACCCCTTTTAATTTTTTTTTAAAATAACTTTTATTTATATTGCTTTTTTTGTTCTTTACCAATCCATAAAATACCGTAAACAAAACTAATCTTTTCACTGATCTAAAACCACTGTCTCTTTTAGGGTTTTTTTTCTCTCTCTCTCTCTTTCCAAAACCCCACTGCCGCACGATTCATGGCCGATCCCCCGTGGTGGGTTGAGCCATTTCTCTAGGATCCAACCAACCAACCAACAAGTAGGACCGTTCATGATCTTCATAATTTCTTATCAAGGAGATCCGGGGTTTTGCCAAGCTTAAACAGGTCCGCTGTTAAAATGAACGAAAGCATTTCGCTCATGCAGATTGAGATTGAAATATTGTACGCTCGTAAATCGGGCTCAACTAGCAAGTGTTCAAAGGGATGATGGATAGAGGTATTATCGGTACACATTGGCGCTATTCATGACTTCGAAACATTGCGCTCACGTGCGGCGCCGCGCGAAATGCCTGGAGATGGCAAGCGTGAGTACCGAAAGAAGGTTGCAGCGCTACGCCGGCGCTACCAAGAACCAACACACTGAACGACTGTTTACCACATGAAGTCACCATGCCTCTCAAAGGCCCTCGCTCTCAGTGCCCCGATCACCGCCAGTAGTCACAAGCTCCGAGTATGGCGATTCAATCGTCGCCCAGTGCACGCATGCAACCGTAGCCGCGTAAAAAATGAAGTGACGTGTGGCAACACTACTTATTACTGATAAATGATTGATAAAAGTGCGTGTGTGAACAGGACATGCGATATGATGAGGAAACGCGACTGGCGGAAAAAATTGTTCATAATATAACGTATGTAAGAAGGGCGCGTGAAAGGACAGGAAAAGCGACAGCAGGAATACACGTGTGCGCATTCGCACAAGAACAACAACAACAACAAAAAAAAATCCCAAGCGAGAATGGATATGTGTGACTGGCAGAAATGATTATCAACGACATGCCAGAGCTACAAGGGACAGTATAATATTAAGGGTATTTGATTTGTTACTTTTTTCAATTTTCAATGAAATCCCTTCAGAAAATGGTATGCGCTAGAGGACGAGCAGTTTGCTACCTTCTCTAGTTATTTTTGTTTAGTGTGTGGCCAACAATGCAACTCCAATTAGCATTGCCCGGCATGACGTTTGTGTAGGGATCTTTTGCCTGACAAGTTTAAGAACTGGCGTGGCTCCATGGCAAAATGCTTGACTGTCATGCAGAATGCCTGGGTACGATTGCGGCTCGAACTGCGATATTTATTTTTTATTCAAACCGGGTATTATTCGCTCATCGATAACTGCGTCAACGCCGGCACCCAATTTTCTTCAACACGAGCTCTTCAACGGTTTCGCTTTAAGATTTCTAAGCCAGTTCTCACTGTTCCTGGGTTCATATATACTGCCAGTCACCTGTGGCTCATGGGAAGCCTAGGCCCGGCCGCCTAAACCTTGCTGGTTTCTTCGAATAAAGTTCACTCCTGCTCCTCCTCCTGTGAGTCATACCCGTGTACCAAGGCCATTTCATGGCTGGTATGTGCAACACGTGACTGGTAAAAAGGATTTCATGAATTACACAGCAGGAATTTCACGTTATTGACGTCATGATATGTGGATCGTGTTCGTCATACACTCATGTCCTATGCAAATTTTGGTACGTGCCAGATTAATGAGACAACTTCAAGAGCACCCAGACGTAGGCGGCTGGCTAGATAGATGTATAGAAACGGTCAAAGTGTCTTTGGTAGCTAAGAAATGCATCGCATTTAAAAGCGTTTTCTATATAGCTGCAGGAAATGGGCGCAACATTACTCTCAATGGTCCTTCGCAGAATGACACCATATTGCTCCTTTTTGTTCTGATAAAGTTAGCGGAAGCTACGCAAATCTTAAAACAACAAAAAAAAACTGTGTTTCACCAACTGTACACCTTACCTTCCCGCTGGGACAAGTTCACTGTAAACATCAGTTAACGTAATTAATAAGTCCACGTGGACCTTGTTAGACACGGGCTTAGCGCGCGGAGCATATTACCACCAGCCACGAGTTCCCACGTGCTTTAATGGGTCAGAAAGGACTTCCCAGCGGTTGGCTAAGTGCCGCGCGTGCCGTCACCCTGGTAATTAGTTTCGCGAACACTTCATCTCCAAATTGGCTTGTCTAATTATACCTGCTCGTGACCACGAGCATGCTTTCTCGGAAGAACCACCACATGAGTGGCGGGCATTGAAATGACGAATCGGCAACTACCGTAGATGCATACTTAGAACATAAGCAATTAAAAAAAAATGGTAGATCAAAGGCTTCGTGGGGATCAGTTTCATGCCAAGCAGCCGGCGAATGACTGTCTATGCTGCATTTGTTTTTTATTTGAGGCAAGCGATACGAGGTGGACCGGCGTTAAATGCAGTAGTTGTGTGCACATCGGAGGCAAAACAGGAACGTTCACTACACTGGCGTCTACTGGTGACTACACTGGCTAACTTATGGTCTGACATAACGTCAGCACTCACGTTAGAGCGCAGAAGCCAGTATCATGGAAACGAAATGCGCTTTACGGTGTGACGATGTGAATATCACACGTAACATTGGTTAGCGTATTCCCCAGGGTCGAGCAACGCTTGAATATAGCTTCCTGAATCATAGGTATGAAAATTGAATGTTTATTAGACTGCGATGGAAGTGGAGCCGACATGGGAACCACAATTGACGTTAACCCGGCATGACGTCTGCATCATAGGTTTACATATGTAATGCGTATTGCTTTGTTATAAAATTAGATGGACAGAACTGCGGCCAGAAATGAAGTTGCACCGAGCTGAAGCCTCCATAGGGTCTTTTTCCAATGCAGTTTTTAGACTTGGCGTGAATCTTTGGACCAGATCGCCACGCCCAACCCTTGGGTTCGATTCCTTTTAGCTTTTTCATTCGTCAGGCCAATGCTACCGATGTCAGTTTCTCTTAATTCTCTCACGGTTAAGTTAATAATGCCTGTCATTGCCTTTCCGGGGTAGATATAAGCTCTTAATCACCTGTGGCGCATATCCGCATACCGCGGCCTGTGGTATACGGATGTGCCACAGGTGTCTGGAGAAAAGGGTTTGACGACGTGCCCGACAGGATTTTTACAGCGAAAGCTTTTATGAGATCACAACAAGGGTGTCGTAGTTGTCCGCCGCCGCCGTCGCCGCTGCCGCCGTCGCCGCTGCCACCGCCGTCGGTGGCAGCGGCGACGGCGGTGGCGGTCCCCGGTCCCCCCTTCATTATAACCGCTTTATGGTCGGTGGAGTGAAGGGATAGGGGTTCTTATATGGCTCCGTAGAGGATTCCTAGAGGGGAGCGAGGGGGGTGAACGTAGATGAGAGAGAGGAGGAGAGGACGCACATCCGCTGTGGGGATGTGGAACGCGGACGCCGCTCCGTAGAGTAGAGGATTCCTAGATGAGAGAAAAGGGGTGAGCGTTGGAGAGGAGAGAGGGGACGCGCGTGCCGCTCCGTACAGTAGAGGATTGGTAGAGGAGAGAAAGGGAGTGAGCGTTGGAGAGGAGAGAGAGAGGTGGAGGGGACGCACATGCTCTGGAGGGGTGTAGAAACGCGCTTACACTTCATGGTCATCATCGTCATCGTTATCACGTGTAGTGGGTACATTCCACTATACTGGAACGCGCTTATACTTCATCGTTATCACGTGTAGTGGGTACATTCCACTATACTGCGTCATCGTCATCTTTATCACGTGTAGTGGGCACATTCCACTATACTGGAACGCGCTTATACTTCATCGTTATCACGTGTTGTGGGTACATTCCACTATACTGCGTCATCGTCATCTTTATCACGTGGAGTGGGTACATTCCACTATACGTGGCTACCAACCGACCTACCTACTACTACTACAACAACTACAGAGGAGGGACAGACCCACACCCTAAGGAGCTTCGCCCCTAAAAACATATAAGAAAAAAATGTGCAGGATGGAGCGGGGTTCGAACCTGGGTCCGCTCCATGCCAACCCAGTGTTCTACCACTGAGCCATGCCTGTGCTCGAAACCCCTGTGCACAAAAACCCTATACAAGCATTATGTCGGGAAGGAACCACGTTAACATGCGCAATATAACGTGGTAGAACAGTAAAACAACAACCACGCGTCACAGAATGCGAATTGTGTAACCAGGTGTCACACGATATGAATTGCATTACGAGGGGGTCGTTGAATGCGTCCAACCCATTACAAAAGGCTCAGCCATAATTCTTCGTCGTCATCAGCCACCGAGTCAATTAATGGAGTAATGGGTACCTTGCAAGCGTACTTGTATTAGTAGCCCCAAGATAGATTGCAACGGGTTTTAGAAATGGCGCTCTCCCAGCTTTCGCTGTGACTGTGCTGCACGTTGCGCGCAGGCCTGGCGGTTTTTTATGTATACATGTCTTAAAGAGACAGCCATATTTCCAAAACCAATTTACACTCCCATACCAATCTTGGTCTACACCAAGTTAAAGAGGCGATCACGACAGCACTCAGGCGTAGGCAACTAGATCGATAGATACGTAGAGAGCAACGCTCAAGGAGCCAGCAGTTCGTAAAAAAATGCTTCGCATTTGATAATAATACACAGGGTGATAGCAGCCAAAACCACAATTTATTGTCGAGGTGGTGGAATGACATGCAAATTTGGAACATGCGGTGTTCTTCACCGTCGACTGACATCGCGCAGTACACGGGCTTCTAGCACTCTCGCCTCCATTAAAACGTGACTGCCGTGGCCCCGATCGAACCCGCGACTTTCAGGTCAGCAGCCGAGCACCATACCCACCATCGAGGCGGGCAGAACGTATATAAGTTACCTAGTGATTAGGTCGGTCACCTAGTCGGTGGGAAAAAAAGACACACGGTTCTTAATCCGTTCGCCGAAGACGACTCGAAAGCGAAATTCATCTTTTTCGTCTCAGCCAATTCCATCATCCCTCCCCTCCCAGCCAAACGGTTTATGCCCCCAACGTCGTTTTGCAATGCTTGCGGGATTGGCCTAGCTTTTACTAGATGTCACACATTTTGGCGACCACTGACGTCATGCTGACGTCATAGGGTGAAGCGATCGCATTAGGACTATTCCCATCCCTCCTGTTGACGCCCATGGCTCCTGCTTTTCGCATTTGACGAGGCACGTAAGTCTCTCGCTTTTATAGCGGCACCGCACTCTATAGACCGCGAGAACATGTGCCTATAGCCTCACCACTTACTGAGAGCAAATGTGTGGGTAAATTATACTTTGTTGCAGTGCCCACTGCCGAGTACTCTGTCACCCTCTGTCGGGTGGCTGTTTGATAAAAGGTAGGAGGCGACGTATGAAGTGAACAGGAAGAAACAGATCTAGTGAAATGGTAGGTTGCAAAGCAAATGGTTATAATAACAAGCAGTTTATGTAATTTGGTCAGAAATGGTTTTCTATATTCACCAACTTGTGCCTCAAAGGAAACAAGAACTATGAATTTGAGTGATTCATTGGAGATCGAGAATGCTGAGCACTCTCTTTCTCTCTCTCGCTCTCTCTCTTACATGTGATCTGTCGTCATCTTCGATGCATGAGAACCAAATCTGCAAAACGAAGGGGAATAACACGATGTGAGACAAAAAAGACGTGTTCTCGTCTAATTAGCGCCTTGTTCTAAAGTTATGAACCTAATAGCTCAGAAAAAGTTTTGGTAGATAGTATTTCTCCAGCTATTTTCCAGCAGCGGTCATAAACGTGCTATAACGGTATACCTTATTTATTTAGCAATAACATGCAGTTGCACGGGAATGTGATGGACAACAAATGCTTACGAAGCCTGGACAGTTGACACAAACGTTCCGTACGGTTTCGACTGCAGATGACATACCGCGGTGGGCCAGCGTTTGGTGGTAGTGCCCGTGCCCAGAGATAGCGTTGAGCATTCCCAACATTAGAAAAAAATCATAGCATATCCACGGAGTGAATGATGATGAGTGGGCGAAGCTCTGGAGGTTCATCGGTAACCCGTGAATCTTCCGTGAATTTTCGTCCAGTACATCATCAAAGACGTGACAAACGCTGTGTGTATAAATACAAGAAATTTTATTTATTCGTAAATGGTAGCGAGACGTGGCTTCCGGTCCCCCTTCATTATAACGGCTTTATGATCGGTGAAGGGGAGGGATAGGGGTTCTTATATGGCTCCGTAGATGATTCCTAGAGGGGAGAGAGGGGGTGAGTGTAGAGGAGAGCGAGGAGGAGAGGACGCACATCCGCTGTGGGGATGTGGAACGCGGACGCCGCTCTGTAGAGTAGAGGATTCCTAGAGGAGAGAAAGGGGGTGAGCGTAGGAGAGGAGAGAGAGGGGACGCGCGCGCCGCTCCGTACAGTAGAGGATTCCTAGAGGAGAGAAAGGGGGTGAGCGTTGGAGAGGAGAGAGAGGGGGAGGGGACACGCATGCTCTGGAGGGGTGTAGGACGCGGGAAGGAGGGATGGACTAAGCCCCCGCAAGCACATCCAGGCAAGATGAAGGAATGGAGCCAACCTGGGCGACAGACACCACCTGCCTAGCCATTGCTAAGCGGCCCCTCTATGCTCTCGGCTATGACTCTAGTGACAGAAGTGGTGGTGGACGGTCTTATTGTACTACAGTGTTCTGCTTGACATAGATGGCCACACCGCCTGCGGGACGCTCTGCTTCCTCGGTGCACACGATGGGAACTAGAGGTGGTCTGGAACGCGCTTATTCTTCAAGGTCATCAGCGTCATCATCATCATTATCACGAGATACTGCCGGTTACGCCTGACGCAGGACAAGGTTGGACTAAGCGGAGCTTCGCCCCTAAAATTTTCCAGCGCGTACGCACTGCGAAACACGTAGAGAAATGAAGACCTGAAAAATATTTCGCTGATAACTGAGCAGCGCTACCGACTGGACTGCAAGGAAATGCATGAAATCGCTTGCTTTTTTCTCTGAAAAAATGCTTTGAGTCATCATAACTTGTCCGAGCAACAACGGTAGTTTAGTAATTGACCTCCCATGCGATCGTTTGGATCCAGTGAGTTTCTGAGAAGCCCTTTTTAGGGGGTGAAGCTCCTTAGGGCGTAGGCTTGTCCCGCGTCGTTGTCGTCGTAGTAGCCACGATGACGATGGCGATGACGATGCCATCACGGCACAGCACATGGAATCTGCTGTGCACTATGCGTCATAACGATGGCGCTGATGACGATGAAGAATAAGCGTCGTAGCCTCCTCTAGGTCTCAGAATGATC